>LPNX011201482.1:171965-182624 GCA_001517045.1 Pseudotsuga menziesii
CATAGAATGGGTTCGTACCTAAGGTTAAGATGGAACAGTCATAAGGCAATGCATAAGTGCAAGTGGATGTGAAATCCTAACCTATATGCCAGTTCAGACATAATACCTATGATAGGCATGAACGGGTCGAAACCTCGGAGAGAGTGTATAAAATGTGGACCCTACATGACAACCATATTAGTCCAAAACAACCCAAAATAGTCAATAAAGAATCCAAATTATAGGATATAGGGAGGAATGATCATGACAATAGCACCCAAAGGAAATAATGCGGTGAACGATGAGACATAAAAAGGAAACTAAGGTGTGGACCCAACGTTCATGCATACACTACCACCCTAGTGAAGGTGACCACTGGTGTAAAGACCAAGCGAAGGGTAAAAATCCTCCACAAATGGAGTAGAGGATGGAAGATGACCATTCCCAAATCTATGAGAACGGTAAGGGGCTGTGATGCCCCCAAGTTTGACACCAGGGTCCGTACTAGGACCAAGATGGGTGATAGGATACCAGGCATGCCAAAAATAAAAGGACCTGAACTCAAGAGAGCATAAATATACTCAAGTAACCACGATCCCAAAGGCCATTTAGCGCACAAAGAGCACACTCCTAAGAAAATCTACAGCCAAAATACAAGCAAACCAAGGGGAGGATATGTGAGCTCCTGAATGCAGTAGGTATGTCTCGCCTAGGAGAGGCTCGAAACTCCCATACACTACAAGTGGAGGACGTAACCAATTATAGTGGCCCTCAGCTTCAATGCATATAGCGACTGTGCTGTCTGACGTCTACCTGGGCTAGGACACCCACAGAATAACCCATGCAAAGTACCCCTTCGATAACCTAGGTAAGGCCACTAAGGTCACCTCAATATAATCAATGCTTAGGTGGACAGTCGTAGGAGGGATTGGCCATATGGGCAGGGTAGCAAAGCCTAAAACTCTCGAAAGAGCCTCCAAATACGAATACAATCCTGGAAATATCTCTGGTGCTACTTAGTTATGACTAGGGGTCATCCCAATCAATAACTGCTCACACTGCCTCGTGCTTAACTCCCTTTTGAGAGGAGGATCCTGAGAAACACTGGTTATACCAAGGATTTCACACACTCACCTGGACAGACACATACATGTTGTTGTTTAGTGACCTTAGAGAATTGACTTACAATGAACTATTCCAAGATCCTAAAACCTAAGCTTGTTGGTGCACCCTAGAAAAGAAAAGAGTGTAGTTCATTTTAATTTAGCATTGATTTTAATTGGCTGTAATTACTCAAAGGGAAATGTCCATGCAACTAGTGAAGTTATGACTCAGCAGTGAAGTAAATATGCACACCATAACAAACAATGCTAAGTGCAATCTTTGTCAAATGAAAAATAGGGTATGCCACTACATCAGATGCATAAATATATATTTCTTTTCGAATGCCAATGCAATCCTTCCTATATGAAAGCCTAAACACAACTCTCATCCAAGCAATCCAATGCAAGTACCTCCTCAAATCCATATCTAATATGCAACTAAGAGTGAAAATACTTTGTATTTTTCAATATAAAAGAATGAAAAATGCAATAAAAGTCATCCAAAACTCTCAGTCTCTACAACAAGTATAAAAGACAATCCCAGCAAGACATCGAGACAAAAAGAGTAATGCACTAATGAAAAAACAAAAAGGATAAATGACTAAAACTACTTTCAAAGAAAAATCAATGAAAAAGCGGTCTCTGGTCACAAAATAAGCATCCAACAGACAACTTCAGACCCAAGGAAGACCCAACCACACTCACAACCCACCCAACAACCTCTCACAACATCAAACTCACCAAAATGGAGTATGTACGTGACTATTTAAAGAGCTGCTACATATATACGTGACTTTTGGCCAAAAATCCACGTATGTATGCGAGTTTTGGCCAAAAACCTATGTGTACAGAGAAGGCAGTGGTAAAAAGCAGGCCAAGGGTAAAACCAATAAAGGGGAGTGTCAATGGATGAACATACTATAAAATTCAACACAGAAACAAGGAGAAACAAAGAGCAAGTCAATAATATCAAGTCCATTATGCCCACAAATCCCCGATAAAAATAAGGAACATCCCCAGCGGAGTCACCAATTCTGTTACGGAGAGAAATTCCTATGGCTTGGGGTACCACAACAGATAGCTTGACTCCAGAAATCAATCCTTTCCAATATGCAATAGAAATTAAATGTCTAACACTAAAGGATCAGACCTCGTACCTTATTCCAGACGGTTGAAGTAGATCCCCGTTGAGCTTTCCAATCTTTAGCTTGAATTGATCTGTTACTTCCTCAACAACAAGTAAACAATACAAGCATTGTATATATCATGGTGTTAGATCTATTCTAGCATATATAATCAGTAATGTATATGCATTTGACATAATCTAATCTAGAACATATTCATTCAAACACACATTATTGGACAGGAAAAGATATTTCTATTAATATAAATCAGAGATTATAAGATACAACCTCTGACGGCACGTCTGCGAACCGAAGAAACTGAATCCCCCACTTGGGCCTCCACCACTTCAATCCTCCATCTCTCGTTAGTAAGCTCACAAGAAAAAGGAAATCTTGGGAAGAACACAAAAGTGCTGAAAGGGACAAAGGGATGCAGACTCAAGCATAAGTTCCAGCAACAATGGACTATAATTTTGTTGCTCTCAATTCTCTCTTATGCCTTCAATGTACCAAGGGGTTCCTTATATAGCTTTTCAAAGGGGTAATGAAAGGTCGAATCCAAGCGATCTCAAGGAATAGGGAAGGCCATGAGTCAAATGAGTCGGATCCATGTCAAGGAAAACTCCAAAAGGATTTGGATTATGCACACATCCCGATGTACGCGGTTTTAGTAGTGAAACCCACATATGTACGTGCTTATAGGTTTAAAAGTCGCGTATATCATTTTTCATATGTTTTTAGGGATGATCAAGGAAACATCAAAGGACAAAAAGTGGTCCATAGGGTCTAAGGAGTTTGCAGCGGGACAGGGGAAGGCCATACAAAGTGTGATTCACCTAGAGTTGTGAAATGCGCTATAACACCTAGCTAGTAGGAACCAACTCCATGGAGGCTTTCGCAAGGAAGCTTCTAGATATTTTTTATGTTTTAGGTTGATCTATGCACTTGGCTTCAGGTGAAGAAGTGTCAATGCTTTTTTTTCAACAAAGAGAACCACTGACGACTCCTATTTCCAAAAGACAAACATGATCCAACGCTCTTTACTCCATAGGATAGAGCACCATCGGTGCTCTATCACAACTGGGGAAAAGCGTTGTCCTTCCTAAGGATGGAAAAAATTTGTCAAAGGAATCTCATTCTAGGATTGCTGAAAGGAAGACATGTAACTGTGGAATTTTTAGGTGCAATAGCCGTGTTACTGATTATTATGTACAAGTGGTTGGTGTAACTCAATTTTCATAAGAGGAATTCCAAGGAGAAAAACCTAATCAGTGGACCCCTGAACTGATCCAATAGTTGCGAAGGGTAAACAACAAGGCTTCAAGAGTTGCCAAGGTGTGGATAGACAAGATTTTGGAAGGATATATTACTGAGTTTAATGTCAACATAGTCAAGTCACACAGTAACTTCGAGAGGGAATTATTCAAGGGACTAAGGGGGAGATTTCTTTTTTCTTTACAACTATGTATTAAGATGCTCATCTACGAAAACAAAAATATCTAGTGTGCGGAGGTTGCGGGTACCAAAGAGACAAGGGTTGAGTGGAATGATACAAGTTATATGGATGGAAGTTATGGTGAGACTGTGAGGGAAGTCGAGGAAGAGTGTTGTCTCTTATGAGGTGGAGTGAGGTTCCAGCAAGAGAAGATTGAAAGGATTCAGGATAGTCCTAGTGCGACTGGAACAAGAAAATACGAGAAGATTCCACAAGGGACTATGAGGACTAAGAGGGGGAATCTTGTTACACCCAAAACTGTCCTAATCCTCAAATCCTTGGCTAAAACATCCTTTTGGATCCTTACTACTCAATCCTAGGTTTTTTGACACACCTTGCTTCCTAGCACAAGGTGTTAGATAGTCCTAATGCCTATTTTTTACTAGCATAAGGTGCTGGTGGCGCCTGTCAGATTCCCACAAAGAGCATCTATGCACATATCCTATTCACAAGGAGCATCATTAGTAAAAAAATGGAAAAAAGAGAATATTCATGAATCTTCTAGGCAAAATATCTCATGGAGGATGATCCTAACTACTTGGGAAGCCGACACTTGACCTCCTAACCCCTATGGATCATTCCCTATCTTCCTCCCAAAATATCTCAACCCATTTGGGCTTCCTTTGGCCTATAAACACAAGCTACATGGACCATGCGAAGGAGAGACCAAGAGATCATCCTTATGCTGTTGGATTCAAGTCTGGTAGAGGAGGAAAAGACAGACTGGTTGTGAGTAAGAGGTTTCATAGTTTGTAGTGTGTGTGAGTGAGTCAAAGATCTTGTAAAATAAAAGATTCAACATCAAGGCTTTGGTTGTATCTTTCTTTTCTCATCTTTAATACAAAAGTGTTTCCCTTTCCCATAAATGATTCACATTAATATTGATTGTTTATTACTAGTTTCCTTGATCATTAGTATACATCATTGATTTATCTTATTTCTCTCATTTATTGTCTTTTTTTGTGTGTTCTTTGCAGGTATAGTTGATCGCACAATGATATATAAAAGAAGTACAACCTTCCACATTCATGGTAAAGAGAGATTGACATTCAAGTAGATCAGTCATCTAGGGAGAGGATACATTGTTGTGTCCTTTTTTTCGAGAATTGCACCATGCAGGCGAGGGGAAAAAATTGTGTCCACACTAATTGAAATATTCCCGGTAATATACCATATAATGTCAAACATTCTATTGTAATACACTTATTTCAAATTGTTTCCTATTCCAAAAACTCTATCCCATCACCTATATTTGACTTAGTAATCACTAAATGATTAGTAAATTCAATACTAATATAATTATTACTTTAGTAGGTGCAATAGAAATGATGATATCCTTCCATGCAAGTGTCCCTTTTATTATAAATAGTATTGAAACATTTCTTTTTGAGGTGATAGGAAAATTTTCCTTCTTTTCAACATTAAAATCGATATTCTTGTTTTTTTTTTTTTGTCCATATCTTTTTTATATGTCCTTTTAGCTCCTGATTATATATATACACACACATACACACCCACCCACCCACCCACCCACCCACCCACACACACACACACATACATATTACACTTTTTTAAAACCAAGTGTGGGTTTACCTTCTTCTTTGTTTCTTATCTCCATTTTAAAAAAAAATTTCCTTTCTTCCACCAATAATTTCTTTCTTTCTTATTTCTTTATAAAAACCAAGTGACTTTTATTTTAAAACCATGTGTTTTTTTATTCTTTTTACTTTTATTTTGCTTCTTCTTCTTTATTTACTATTTTGGTCAAAGACCACAATTTCAGGGAAGCCCTAGCATAATGGATAAAAACCAAATTATACAAAGTAAAAATAATGGGTAAGGGATGAATTGCTATGATACCATTGTTGTATATCGTATATGGTTTACACTCAAAATCTATCTCAGTTGAATATACCAATAGAAGATAGTTCCATGTTGAATAATTATATAGGAGTAAATATGAATATGATTTTATGATGAAAAAGTAGCATGAATATATAGGCCTTACATAGTGAATATTCACTAAGAGATATGTCTCTTAATTAAACTAATTAATTAATATTTATCTTCATTATTATTTATTAATGTTTATTTTTTTACAAGATCCAATCATTCATTCACAAGAAAGATATGAGAAGGGAGAGAGATGAGAAGGATGTCCATAGCTCAACTTATGCAAGGTCCTTTGGTGAAGATAAATCCCAACTATTGTAGACCTGATAGACTTGGTTCTAGATCCACTTATCTAGTACCCTGCACAAAAAGAAACATATAGAACTTCCTTAACTTCTTCTAATATATATAAACATGAATGAGAATTAAAATAAGCATATAGATATAAGTACACATAAATAAGGTCCAATATGATCTACTTAAAAAGGATCAGATCCAACATATACATAACATGAATTACATAGATTTGAAACATAAACATTCATAAGATTCCATAAACATCATGATATGGATGGGAAAAAATAACATATGTCTATATAATATCAAAACAAGAGACATACATCATATGATACCTTGAGTTTATGATGAGATCTCTTCCAAATTTCCTAATCCACACCTTCCCTAACCTATAACAATAAGCTGATCATAATGGTTGAGGATTCAAGAGAAACCTAACCAAATAACAACACACTAGAAGATTATCCCTTTTTTCATGAAATGGCCTCAATAAATATGTGAATGGAGGATGAATCTAAACTCCTAAGGGAAGGTAGGCTCAAGATGGTGTGTAAGTTCCCATGTTAGATGAGTTCACAATAGAATTTGAGCCCAAAATCCAATGAAATCCATGTCTAAAATCTGACAGACACTTGTTTGTTATTCGACAACAACGTTTTTTTTTTTGTCGTTGGTGGGAATTCGTAGGATATTTGACCCAATGTCAAACCCCGTTGAATTTCCAACAAAGTATGAAGCTAATATGTCGAAGTATTTCAGCACTATGTCATCAGATTTCTGAAAACGTAGTAGTCAAAAATTCAAATTTTCCTTGTCGAAGGTGAGCCACTTCCCTTGTGGAATTTCTAACTTTTCTTGTCGAATTTGAGACGACTCAGCGGTTGGATTTCTGACTTATCCTTGCCGAAGGTGAGCGACCTCCTTTGTATAATTTCTGACTTAACCCGTCGCATGTTCGATGACCCTGTATTAAGATTTCCGACTTGTTCGTGTAGAATGTCCGATTTCTCCATGTCGAATGTGTGAAAACCAAGTAGTCATATTTCTGACGTTTTCTGTCATATGTTCGATGATGTCTCGTCAAATCAGCCTCGTCGAAGCCATGGAAACTTTGTCAGACAAGGGCTACTATATGTCGGATAACCGATGATATACTGCATATTAAAAAAATAAATCCACAATTAAATACACTAACGGCCACCAGTGATCAAATTTGAAGGGTAGGTCATAATGTCAAATGGAAGGGAATTTATTCTTGCAGCGTTCTTAGATGAAGGGTAATATAAGTAATTGTGCTTCAATTGAAAAGTATAAATTACATAAAACCTTCACCAAAAAAGTGAAAAAAATAAATATTGTTGTTTCATTTTTTTACAATTTTTAATAATTGAGCACCCCTTAATATTTACATGAAAAAATGATGTATTTTCAACAAAAAATATTTTGAACAAATTAAGTTGTCATATGTGTATCATTAATTTTACAGTTTAGAAACATAATAACTATTCTATTGTATTTTTTTTAAGTTGGAGCACACTTCATTATACAAAAAAACTACTTAGATTATGTCCTAACCATACTGAGGCACCCAAGTGCAATCCAAAATTGAGAGATCTAAGAATGATAAGGAATGGGAACCTTACAGAAAATAATACACAACTTAGAGAACATTAAAAAAAAATTCCTACATACCAAGCAACTTAGCGAAGCTAGCATCACCGGGGCCAGGGCATTAAATTTTTTTGTTTAAGAGTTGTCATGAAAGCATACATGTATGGGATTGAGGGGAAATGGAATCAAGCTTAAGTCAATTGAATCCTTGCAACTCAGTGCATGTCTAAGTCTCAACAATCCACCTTTTAAATTGAACCAAAATACCAAAATAAGTTTAGTAATAACTATATTTGAGAAAGTTCTAAGTGTGAGTAATTAAGGGATCTGGGATCGAAAAATTGTTGTGTTTTGTACCGGTCGACGATTCAGTGAATCGACAGTCACAGGTAGTAATTTAAGTTATCTAATGAAAACATCTAATGCATATACCTCTATGTCGAAATAGTTTTCCATGCCGATTTAGGCCACTACCCTCTTTATTGTCTTACCAAAAGGCATGATAATGAGGAAGAAGACCTAAAATTATGGACTTCAACTTCAAAGAATGCCTTGCAGTCACATTTGTAAGGTGTGATAAGAAGATGACAACAATCCAACTTGTTAAATTTTAGTTGATAGTGTTAATTAAAGACTTATATGGTAAATTTAATATAAGACTTACTTATACTTGTCTCTTACTCTTTGCGTCTTGACACATTTAATATTTTATGGTTGCCTCTATGCCTTGACCCAATTTATATTATAAGGTGAGGATGTGCATGCATAATAATCCTTAGTTATGACTATGAGATGAGGATTTTAAGGGAAGAGGATGTAAATACAAGTAACTTTTATATGTATTTTGGTGGTGCTGAGGGCAAATGTTGTGAGAAACCACAATATTTGGAACGACAGAGGGATATTACATCATGATCATGCCACCCATCAAATTGAAGAGTATTCTTGAGCCAACAATTTTTTTTTAAATTTTAGTAATAACCATTGTTTCTCCATATCGTGTTCCCTATGACACTTCTTTATAACAGTGCATAAAATCGACCTCTGCATAGTTTGTGATCCTAGCTACATGTCATTATTTGTATTTGCATGACATCGAGTGTTTTTTATAGTTGTCATGAGTCCATGATATTCATGCAAGAAATGAAGTCTTATAGAGGAGGACTCATCAAACTGACCTTTTGAATTTCATTTTGACGAAAAAAGAGCGGACATTGGTAGCGAGGTTGACATAGGTAGTAGGCACAAAGTTTTGAACTCGTTTCAGGCCTAGTACTAGACTAGTAGTTCTTTTTTGTTATAGTCGTAGTTGTTGACACATTGTCAGATTCTAGATTGTAGCCCCAAGTGACTCGAGAGTCAGAGTCACATCTTGATGGCTAGTGTCTCGTAGTCATCAATGATTAGTGGTCATCTTGCACAACTAAGCAGTGAGGGCATGGCATGAGTGAGTGAGTGATTATAATTTGTCATATTTCCAATATTTTGAATGATGAGTTGAACTTTATAGCATATCAATTTTAAAATCTTGAGAAATTTATATGGATGGGTAATTTCAAATGTTTCCCTTCTTTTGAAATGTTGATATAAATTATGCCCTTCTTGATTGGAAGGGTAAAATTCAGATTTTAATTTTTTGTGAAGGGCAATTTTAACTTTACACTCCTAGGAAGGGCTAGAACCCTTTGGAAGGGCTAGGAAGGGTTCAATTTTGAATTATGAGGGCCACACTCATAATTTTATATAGTGCATATGAATGACACTATTAAATGCCTCGATCTTCAAGATTATTCTAAGCTTGTCCTCCAATCCATGATCTTCCTCATGGAAGCATACATAGTTATTAATCATTTCGACCAGTCGAGTGAAATTTGTGAAATGTGCAACGAAGTATTTGATATAGCCTAAACAATCACACCCCTAATATCACCAACAATGCTGACTTTTCAAAGCATTCTATAATTAATGAAAATACACAAATTAACTCTAATGCTACTACTGGAATGACATAAAGGAAAGGCTATATATATACATTATAAAATTACTCTCTTGGAATTCCTGGCCTACAAATACATTAGATCTATTTTTAAAAATATTTGTGAAAAGACTGGATTCTACAACTTACTAACTCATAAAAATCAGAAGTTTCTTTTCCAAGTTATTCAATCATAGAAACAACTTGATAAATCAAACTAATTAAGTTAAGTTTATAGATAAGATAGAACAAAGTTAGCCTGAATGTATGGTAATCATCATCATCAACTAAATGAGCATATGTGCACATGCATAAATACTCAATACACAGTTCAATCAAATAAGGGAAAACATAATGATACTGGGTATAACATGACACCTTCTTTAAACAATGAGCATTTTTTCCTAGACCATCCTCCCCAACATAAAATGCATTTTTACCATAATGTGGAGCATTTGGATCCCCATAAGGTACAACAATCTCCATAAAACTGAGGCGGTGGGCCACAAATATTTGACTTATGCTTCTATCATCATACACAACATAATAGATCACGAGTCCACCCCTTGGACTAAAACCGATCTGAAAATTCCACTGCTCATGACTAAGGAAATAAATGTTAAACAATTTGATTATGGATCTCATAGTAAATTTAATCACTGTATACACACACACACACACACATACATACATATACATACATACATATACATACATACATATGTATATATACATACATATACACACACATATACATACATACATACACATACACACATATACATACATACATATACATACATACATATACATATGTATATATATGTACATGCATATATATGTATATATACATACATACATACATACATACATACATACATACATACATATATATATATATATATATATATATATATACATACATATATATATATATACATATAGATGTAGATGTATATGTATACATATACATATACATAGACATAGACATACATATATATGTATATGTATATGTATATGTATATGTATATATATATATATATATATATACATATATGTATATATATACATATATGTATATATATACATATATGTATATATAGATGTGTATATATATAGATATATACATATACATACATATATATACATATATATATATATATACATATATATATATATATA
>LPNX011201482.1:183115-206739 GCA_001517045.1 Pseudotsuga menziesii
TATATATACATATAAATATACATATACATATACATATACATATATATATATGTATGTCTATGTCTATGTATATGTATATGTATACATCTACATCTACATCTACATCTACATCTACATCTACATCTACATATACATATACATATACACACACACACACACACACACATATATATATATATAGATACATACATACATATACATATATATACATCTGTTTTTACTCTATTATGAAGGAAAAACAAAACAACATTTTTCCACTCTATATGGTAACCTTAACACAAAAATGAGGACCTTCTGGTTGAATGATTTGTAGTGGATTGACATCACTCCTATCCACTACACCAAGTTTTTCTCCTACATTATAGTTTATGAGGGGGTCTATAGGTGGAAAGGGAATTAGCTATTTATATTCAAACTCTACTACTTCTATTTTTTGCATATCAACAAGAACATGTATGCCTTCAACTGGACGAGCATATCCATTTTCCATTGAACAATCACTTTCAATTTTGTAGCATATAGGTGGTCTAGCTAGTCTTCAACTAGGAGCATACTATTCGAGATGATAAAGAACACACTTGAGAAGACCCACATGCCATTTGAAATAAGTTTTTGTATTGAACTGCCAGAAACCGCATCCCTCCTAATAATCATGGTAAAATTTATATCATAAAATAGATTGAACAAAGAAGATAATAAGTTAGACAATTACCATGGATCAACCATCACCAAATCCCATAATCATTTCCCCACTTTTTCATTCCCTCCTTGAAAGGGGGACAATCTTTGACAACAAATTCACAACCAACATAGTCCATTGCATCTTCTACCACAATAACATACAATAGACTTAAAATATATGACTATTTTCTAATTGAAACACTAATTAACTGCAACGATAAGTATTTATATGTAATATGTCCTTGTATGTTAAAAATATACTCAGAGACATTTCTTATGCAAATTAAATAAGAAAAATAGTGGCAAATCAAATAACACACAAAACACAAGCTAGGGCCCATAACAAAGACCTAATATTTCTAAAGATCCAAACAAATGAATGCATGAGAGGTTAAATAGGATCTCCATATACTACAAAATATAATATAGATAATAATAGGTAAAATAATAATTAAAGATGAATTTGATGTGTCCACAATTAAAGATGAATAGGTAAATCAATTTCTCATAATTTGTTGTGATCACATTATCTTTGTATAGTATATGCACTAGGTAAAACATGTGTCATAGTACTGCTCTAAGGAAACACAATTTAAAATATCTGATCAAAGGATTCTACTAAAAAATTTAAGGGAATTGAAAAAGAAACATCCAACATGATGACCATTTAAGCAAAATAATCTCTGCTTATACATATATAAACAATTACAATATAGTTCATTGAATATGGAGTTTCCTCTGGAACATCATTGTTTTGTGTCTCCAAAAAATGATAATACTTTTGGAAGCACACGCATATTGACAATTTAATGAAAAAGACAACCCACCCACTATATCCTTCATTCGAAGATCCTAGAGGAAAAACAATAGATCAATATCAAAGTAGTCACTATTTATAAATGTACTCTATTTTGATTGGTCAAAGGACACAAATGAAAATAAAACAAATTGTATCAAAAGGAGAATGTTTAGAAACAATGCATACTTTCCCTAGCCCAATGGTCACAAACACTAAAAGGTAAAATGCAACATGCATAATATATATCAATCAACATTACCATTATATGTCAAATTAGTAAAGTGCATCATAAACTTTCATCCTTTTAATACTTAAGCAAAGTTCGTCATGAAGAAAGGTACCTCAAAAGCTGAAATTAAGCATTGAAGTAAACACAATAATGGCTAAAGACCAGTTCTAAACTTTCTTTGAATTTGGTTTAAATTAGGATCACATATTTTTCAATTCCACATAATTCAATATCACCATGATTAAGAGATGGTGTAACTACATTTCTTAAGCATGCACTGATCTATTTGAAAATGGATATCCACTTCATCTCATGTCATTTAACTCTTACTCTCCAAATTTTGATCAAGTCAAATGACATATTTCAGGGTTAGTATTTCATAGTACATACTTTATCAAACATATCTAAGGCATTCCACCTCTAATTTACACTTTTGAATTAAATATGGAATTTCACGCTTGATCCAATGATCCAAATCTTCAAAACTATTCACATCCCTTTCACTTGATCATATCCAAATAAATGCAAACATATAGAAATATATCAGTTTCTACTGAGTATCCCAATTTGAACATGGTAATTGGAATGTGTTCTATACAAAATTTACAAAACAGGATAATCTTGCACCTGCATATTTTGCAAGGCTCTTTTTTCACTCTAAAGAAGATAAACTATATAGTTGTGCTTCATCCTTGAGACCATTGAAACCTAAATACCAAGATATTCTCCAAATAGGCACATATGGAATGAGAGGTACAAATCCAAAGGAAAAGTTGAAAAATAGAAACCAAGAAAACGTAAATTTATCTCTAAAATATTATGGAAACAAAGATTAAATTCTATGTTTCAAAACTACTAAGTAATACAAATGATTGAACACTATTTCTTGCATTTGTAGGCCAATGTTAATATATAATACATGAGTTAAAAACTTGTTTTTTTCCTCTGGCTAGTTGTTGACATTAAATTTATTGATTTTTGAAGGTTGATAATCTCTTAATGTTGCACAGTAAAATATTCCATAGGGCCCCTCCCCAATCAAAGTCTTTGCCCCAAAGTTATAAGTTGATTCTTTTAGTTCATCTAATGACAAATCAGGTGCTTCAATAGGTTGTACTTTCTGTGGCGGAAGACTCTTTCCAACTTCAGACACCTTATAGTCTCCCTACAACCTGACTTGAGGAAGATTCCTTGTTACCCATTGTTTCACTAGGTGTTTGTGCCTGAAGGGCACCTCGATGTCTCCTACTGTCTCATCATCATAGGAACATGGCCCCCCTCCTTTGAGAAAAAATTCCATGCGTTTATTGAATTTTCTTTTGATCTTATGACATATATTTGATCTATCCCTTGTAGAGCTTCTATATATATCAATTTCCTTTAGCCTTCCCAAACTCCCCTCGCTAGAAGAAGGCAGGTTTGACAAATACCTATTTGGTTCTACCTGCACCATGGCTGGAAATTGTTTTGGAAAATAATAGCAAAATACCAGAAAAAAACTTGTAAAGAATTATAAGCATGACATAATGTTGATATCATTATCCTAAGTAATATCAATAATTCCCTAGTATAACAGCTCATCACATAGTCCTTTAACACGATATAGATAACACGTCGTTCCATAGCAAATGCTTTAGCCAATTTATCTCAAAATACAAACTATGTTTTTTACAATATTCTTAGGTGTACCTATTTTAATTAGTTTGTTTCCTCACCCAAAAATATTAAAGAACCAGTTTACGGATCTCAATATATGTAATAAAATTATTTGCAAATATTTTGTAACCTTTTTCAGAAGAAAAAGAGGTGTTCATTGATATTCAATAGTGAATCAAAGGTAACTTTTACATAGTCATGAAAATAAGTCAGTCCAATAATGAGTGGAGATCATAAGTATCAAAAAATTTCCCAAGGGGAGGGACGGAACCCACAATCCTAATATGACTGAAGTAGCAATACCACACAGAGAACATAAGGAGCTCAAACAACTTATCCAAGGAGAAATCGAGGGTGGAGAAAACACACCCCTAATTGGATGAAAACAAACTCTATATCCCTAGGTAAAAAAATAAAGATGCTGATGTATCCCATAGTAGAAAGTACCAAAAAATACTATGCCACAAAAATAGAAAAGCTCTTAAATTAACTGTATCATGCCTTCCTCAATGATTTCTCCTTCTAAAAGTTACGAGAAGGAGAGGAGGCCAACCTTCATATTCAATGCTTTTTTGGATAAACGGTTTGCACTCATATTGTGCTCCTTGTAAACATGGATAAATTCATATAAAAAATGAATTGAATATGTCGGTAGTATAGCATATATGATGGATATCCGATGAAATGCATTACTTTCTCCAACCTCTATAGATGAGTTCACATTCCGAGAGATTCTATCACTACACCGACCTAATCACACAAATTCTAGGTCACTTATCCACTCTACATTGGCCCGATTATTCATTTTCTTGGCCACTTCTCTCTCCTTACTCTACACCCGTAGGCTTAGATATAACTTAGATAAAATTCCAACTCTTCACAACAAACTCCTAAACTAAATGTTATAAAATTGTAACAAATGTTTAATAATAGATTCAACCCCTGTATCCAATGAACTGAATAACTCAATCCTTATTTTTTCATTTTATCATTAATTATTTTCTTGATATTTACACAAGTGTCTATGGAGATCATATATTTATGCATGGTTTTATGCTTCCTAGTTTTAGTGTTTACCCCTGTATCCAATGAACCGAATAACTCAATGCAAACGTCTCAGATGTTACTCTTTAGACTATACCTATTTTTGTCATCAAGCATGATCATTTTCAGTCAATGAAGAACACTTTTCAAATAAGGGTACTTAATAATGTTGAACAAATCATTCATATGGTAGATGTGGATCTTCAAGGCTGAACACTTGTTTAAAAACAAACTAAGGTTTTATGCTGATATACAACTTGTACAAGTGAGACCCAGGTTGGGAGGCCCAGGGATTCCTTTTAGATTTAGACATTGTATCTACCAAACCCTAAGTCGAGGTCCCAGCGATTTTAACAAATAAACCCCAATTCGAGGTCCTGATTTAAATGGAAACTTCTTGTACGAGCACCGAAGGGATTAGGTGTCACGTCCCCATGCATCCAACCGATGAAGAGGACGTGACCCATGGCATTAACCATGCAGGCTAAGAGCCCCACGAACATGTGAATTCATAAAAAATTGCTGAAACAGAATGCTGAAAGAAATGCATTGAACTTGAACATGCACACATGAACAATTATCATGCACAGATGCAATTATCTATCAGACATAGTGGAAACATCATACATTCAAGCAAGCATCCATTCCACATGTTCATCATTTTCATTAATAGAAAGTATGGTTGCAGAAGTAAAAATGGAAAAGATCACTTATCTTATGAAGAAGTCGTTCTGCAACTAGCTACGTCGCTACAATGTTCCACCCAACCATAGGCCAGCGTGCTCCTTAATCTCCTAGCAGCGCTGCCACCCCCGAGATAGGCATGATTCTCTAAGGAATAAGGGAACTAGCAGGCTGACACATAGCCAAGGATATGCAAAACATAGCCAAGTCAACACAGTTGGGTTTATCAGGCCATCCAGGAGTTTGGAAAGGCTAAATGCTAAGCTGGTGAGCTCATTACAGAGCCAAGAACACCTACACCAGAATTATCTTGACTTCTAAGACACCCACACACACCCAACACAAGGAATCAGTCCCTTCTTTGCTACACAGTCCCTCAGGCCCTGCATTCCCTTCCAGTACTATTCAGGGGTGGTGGAGAAGAAAGCCAGCCCTCCAACTTTGTTTGTGTGGTTTCCAGCCATTAGGTTTGTCAAGCAAAACTAAGCCCCCATCCCTACCCCCAACATAGTCTGAAGACCATCCATTACACACATGCAAGCAATCAGTTGATACAGCTTAAGATAGGGAAGCCAATTCCTGAGTCATTCTTGGCCCTATCGTGGCCAAATGACTCTCAAGCGAATTTACAACAGTCTCCAAAATGTAAATAAAACCATGACAAACAAATCCAACAACGTGGGAAAAATCAGCGACTCGATCTGAATAGTGAAGTCACCAAGGATCTTACACAGTCCAAGGATAGAAAGAAAAACCAAGTTCACAGCTGGGTAGAGACAACATATGTATAGGCCACGACTTGGTAAGGAAAAACATACTCATGACCAAAAATGTGAATGGCCTTTCACAGGGAACCCGTGGGTGAAAACGCACAGCTCCCAGCTCACTGTGTGAGCCCAAAAATAGAAGAATACCTGTGCGTGCGGATAATGAGTAGACAACAGTCCCTGCGTGAGGACGAACAACTCCCAACTTGTGGATGGATGAACAGACAATGGAGAGGACGTGTATTGGAGTGCACCAGCGTTCCAGCACTGTTGTGGAGAGAAAAAAATGAAAGTGTCTGCAGGAGTGATGAGAACAAAAATGAATGAAGGGCGTGAGCGGTTCAGCGTTGGCGTGGAGAGGATAGTCTGTCTGCGGGTGGAGTGAGCGTGTAGGCCAGGACTGACAGTCCTGCCACTCCACTTGTAAAAACAATAACTGCCATAACTTCCCCCAGCTACCAGTAGAAATTCTTAATTAAGGTGGTTGGGTAAGTCAAGGAAAGAGACACATGGGTATTTTCCTTCATTGGCCCAAGGTTTGACAATTTCCCCACCCTTATCCTTGTGAAAATCATGCCCCCATCTCAATTTAGTTGCCGCGAACGTAGCCGGTCGGGTTCATTTTAATTAAAGATGCATATTTACATGATGATAAACTTAATATGTGTATGCCGCATGCCCTGATACACCTTCAGTGACAAATTTAAATCCAAAACATAGCATAACCGATCAATGGTGGGGCCTTGGCCTTTAGCTTCGCACCATGATCCTTTACAATATATACATCATATACATCTAAGGCAATGGGGTCAAAACTGGGGTGTTACATTGCCCTCCCCCTTCAATAGCACTATCCTCAGTGCCTTACAAAATTGAACCAAATTCTACATTGGTATCGTCTCAGTGTTCCACAAAATTGAACAAAAATGGATGTGCCAATCGCATGCCATCCTCCAGCTCCCATGTAGCCTCTTCAGGTCTGTAGTGCTCCCATTACACCTTTACCTGACCTATGGCTTGGTTCTAGAGCATTGTGACCTTCTTGTCGAGGATGCGCATTGGCTCGATTCGGAACCCTCCCTTAGGTTCCACCTGAATCACATCCCAATTTATCACATGGTTAGGATCATGTACATATCTCTTCAGCAAAGAAACATGAAAAACATTATGAGCTCTAGTGCTAGCAGGCAATGCAAGTCTATATGCAACTGGCCCTATTCTTTCAAGCACTTCAAATGGCCCACAGTATCTTAGTGAAAACTTGGCACAACTACCAAGCTTCAAGGAACTCTTCCTTGCCCTCACTCCGAGGTAAACATGATCCCCAAAACTAAACTCCCTGTTCACCCTATGCTTATCTGCATAGCTTTTCTGTCGATCCTGTGCTGCTTTCAGATTCTGCCTGATCTTTGCAACCTCTTGCTCCATCTCCTTGAGCGATTCTGGCCCAAGCACAATCCTGTTCACTGGGTTATCCCAAGTCACTGGTGTCCTACACCTTCTTCCATACAAAGCTTCATACGGACTCATCCCCAAGGATGCATGCTGTCCATTGTTATAAGCAAACTCTACCAAGTGTAAGTAATCTTCCCACTTGGTTGGTTTGTCCATTACGTACATGCGAATCATATCTTCAAGCACCTGATTAACTATCTTTGTATGACCATCTGTCTGAGGATGGTATGCAGTGTTGAAGTTCAGCTTTGTACCCAATCCTGCAAACAACCCCTTCCAAAATTTGGAAGTGAACTTGACATCCCTGTCGGAGACTATTGCCTTAGGCAATCCATACAATTTGAAAATCTCCTTCATGAATATCTTTGCAATGTCATCAGTCTGATGCGTAGACTTAACTGGTATAAAATGTGCTGCCTTAGTCAACTTGTCTACCACAACCATGATAGAATCATGTTGTCTCCAAGTCATCGGCAATCTTGTAATAAAATCCATGGAAATAACTTCCCATTTCCATTCTGGAACTGGCAAAGGCTGCAACAAACCTGCTGGATGTTGATGCTCAACCTTTACCTATTGACATTTCATACACCTTGAAAGGTACTCAGCCATATCCTTTTTCATTCCTGGCCAAAAGTACTACTTTCTAGCTGTAGCAATTGTCTTCTGATATCCTGGGTGACCAGAATATGGAGCTTGATGGATTTCATCCATAACAACTCTCCTAAGATCTGCTACATTCGGAATATAAATTCTTCCTTTATAAGTGAGAAGTCCATCTTCTTCCAATTTATATCCCTCATACCTCTTCTCAAGACTTTGCTGCTACAATTTGTCTTTTACCTACTCATACAATTCATCTCCAACAACATGATCAACAATCTGCTGCCTCAAATCTGATTGGAAAATACTAAGAGATGCCACATGCATTTCCTGCACCTTCCTGCTAAGTGCATTGGCTACCTTATTCTCTTTTCCCTTTATGTGGTTGATTTCAAAATCAAATTCACATAAAAACTCCAGCCATCTTGCTTGCTTAGCATTCAGAGTAGGCTGATCAAATAGATACCTCAAACCACAATGGTCTGTTCTGAGCTCAAATATCCTTCCCATTAAGTAATGTCTCCACATCTTGAGAGCATGTACTATGGCCGCAAGCTTTAGATCATGAGTGGCATAGTTCATCTCATGTTCCTTCAGCTTTCTTAACTTATAACATATCACGTGGTTGTCTTACATAAGGACTCCTCCAAGCCCTTGTCCACATGCATCGGTACACACCACAAAGTCTTTCTCTGGATCTGCAACCTTCAATACTGGTGCATTGGTGAGAAGATTCTTCAACTGCTGAAAGATTTCTTCACACCTTGATGTCCATTCGAACTTCATCCCCTTCTTTTGCAAAGAATTGATGGCATGTGCAACTTTGGAGAATCCCTCAATGAACCTCCTGTAGTATCCTGCAAGTCCCATAAAAGATCTTACATCTGTCACATTTCTTGGAGTAGGCCAATTCATAATGGCTTCTATCTTTTCAAGGTCCACAAATATACCCTCCTCTGAGATAATGTGACCCAAATACTGAATTCTATCTCTATAGAAGTCACACTTGCTCAGTTTTGCATACAACTGATGCTCCCTGAGAAAATTCAATGTCAATCTCAAATGCTCTTCATGCTCTTCCTTATTCTTAGAATAAACAAGAATGTCATCAAGGAAAATAAGAACAAACTTGTCCAAATACCTACTGAAGACACTATTCATAAGGCACATAAATGTAGCTGGTGCATTTGTAAGACCAAATGGTACCACTGCAAACTCATAATGCCCATACCTTGTCCTAAAGGCTATCTTATGAATGTCTTCATCCTTGATTCTCACCTGATGGTAACCGGACCTCAAGTCAATCTTGGAAAATACCTTTGCTCCCCTCATTTGATCAAAGAGGTCACCAATCCTAGGCAAAGGATATTTATTCTTCATGATAACCTTGTTCAATTGTCTATAATCAATGCATAACCTGAGTGTACCATCTTTCTTCTTGACAAACAAAACCGGTGCTCCCCAAGGAGACACACTTGGTCGGATATACTTCTTTTCCAACAACTCTTGCAGTTGCATCTTCAACTCTAGCATCTCTGGTGTACTCATCCTGTAGGGTGCCTTGGACACTGGTGCTACTCCTGGCACAAGTTCAATTGTGAGGTCAATGTCCCTCTTTGGAGGAATTCCTAGAATCTCATCAGGAAACACATCCCTGAATTCCTATAACACCTGATAGTCCTCCAACCTAGGAGTTTCATCTCTCGTTTCCTCCACAATCTGAGCTGCATACAACTAGCAGCCCTTCCTACAGAACTTCTTTAACTGCATTGCTGAAACCTACCTCACTGAAATTACCTTTGGAATACCTTTCTCAATTACTATGTTCCCTTCTTCATTCATGCATTCAAAAGTCTTATTGTAGCAATCAAGCTTCACCCTGTGAGCTTCTAACCAATCCATTCCAATGAGAACATCATAGGAACCAAGTGGTAGAACATTTAGATCTACACAAGTGGCCAACCCATCCATGACCAATGGACATTTTTCTACCACTTCACTGACTTTTCTCTTAGTTCCAGTGGCTAGCTAAACTAACCAAGACTTCCTATGCTTTGATTTCTTAAAAGCACAAACCTCCACTACTCTAGGAGTAATGTAACTGTGAGTAGAACCAGGTTCAATCAAAATAGAAACAGATTTCTCAACAATCTTACCTGCAACTTCAATCACAGTTGACTGGTGATCTACCTGGTGGTCCTCCAGTGCTGCATAGATCCTAGGCACTGCCCTTGCTACTTGACCCACTGTTTCTGCTTCTTGAAGATTATAAGAGGGCCTTGCACTCTTATTCTTGAGTGGACAATTTCTACGCATGTGGGGTCCTCCACATTTCCAACATTGAAGTGGCCCTCTATTCTGTTGTGGATCTTTAGGCTTTTCTCCTGTCACTCCAACTGGTTTACTTGCAGCTTGAGATGGCTGCTTCTGTTGATTCCTGAAGTTAGAACGTTTGAAACCTTTCTTCCTTTGGTCAAAATTCTCATTCTTCTTGTCCTTTCATGCCTTATGGTAATTAGGCTTACCTTTGCTTTGCTCATAGCAATACTTAGCCTTCCTTATTTCTTCTTCAAGAGTTCTAGGTTCATAAAAATCAATTCTATCTTTGTAAGACTGAGGTAATCCACTTAGAAAACACTGGACCTTCATGTTTTCATCTCTGATGTACCAGACATACCTCAACAGCTCCAAAAACTTATTTGCATATTCTTCCATGGTCTGCTGTCCCAATCTCAGCTCATGGAACTCCTTAATCTTGTCATCATAATACCTATTAGAGAGATACTTTTGCTTGAAGTACTTCTTGAACTGTTTCCACTTCAGTCTCCTTTCACTGATCCTCTTTACTTGCTTGAAGTGTTCCCACCAAATGGATGCCCTTCCATTCAGATTGAATATGGCAACTCTTGCCTTCATGTTTCCTGAATAATCATGCACTTGAAAGTACTTCTTTATCCCAAGAATACAAGCTTCAGCTTCTTGTCTCGTCTTTATCTCACCATCAAATGTAGGAGGCTTAGCTTTCTTAAATTCATCTCGAGAGCGATCCCTATGGTGTCTCTTTCTTTTTCTTTTACGAAAAGAAGAGCTTGAATCCCAATTGGATTCTTCAGAATTAGATGATCCACTAGAAGTCCTTCTCCTTCTCCTAGTACTACTCTTACTGCCTTCGGGCCTTGTTGTACCTCGTCTAGAGTCTATCTTTCTATGTAAGTCTGTCAAACTCTACAACATAGCAGCATTAAACTGATGCTGCTCTTCCTGGGCTTTGATCAAGCTTCTCATGGTGGCTGCAACATTTGACGGTGTCTCTTGGAATCTCCTTCCATTAGACTCAATGTGATAATTTCTATTATGGGCATTTTCTCCCATGGAATCTTCTGCTCGCTCATGAGAATCCTGAGCATCATACCCATCATGGGTTCTCATACTAAACCACCACTTACTTGTCAAACTGCATGACCTGGAATACTTCCCTTGAAGGTCTATAGGACTCTGTAAACATGTTAGTAATACAACTGTTAGATGCATAATATTGATATAAACCAGCATTACTTACCTTCTCCTGGAAAAATCATAAAATAGCAAGTTTTCCCAAAACATAGAATTTTCTTCATCAAAGAATGTCTATCTTCACTGCTACTTTCTCGTTTTTTAGCCCTGAAAATTCACTCAAAAATAGTCACAATCTGCTGGGGAAATACTACTGAAAACTCAAAATTTCCTCTTATAGAATCAGATCTCATTTCAGCTATTGACCCAATGTTTCAGTAGTCAAAATGACTAACTTCTCCGCTCTATCGGCGGTTGAAACAACTAAATTTTCTCGATGTACATCGGCTATCAGATCCGCTAAGAACTATCGTTGGCAGTTGGATCTTCTAACCCTTTGGAAGTTTAGTCCTTTCGATAGCCGCAACGGTGGATGTCTAATCCACTAATCATCACCGATGGTCGATGACTCCAAGACTTTGAAAATTTTCTGAATTTTTCCTTCCTATTTTTCTCTTCAGTGTTTGATCAGCTTTGTTTCCTTCTTTGCGTCGGTGAAACAATTTCATCAGCAGCCACAAAGGCGGCCCAACATCCCCGATATTCTCCCGATTGTTGGCCAAATCTACTGTGGCATGCCCTAATCGACATCGACAGTCACTTCTCGTCGAAAGAATTAGTGTCTTCGGCTTCCAAAATGGCAGCACACAAACACTATATTCTTTCGGCGGCAGTCTTTCCTCATCGGCAGGCTAGTGGTTTTGGTTTCTGAAATGGCGATGCACATAAACCTATCTTCTTCTGATTGGCCGCTATTTTTCCTTACTTAAAAGAATTTTCAAAAACTTTCTTTCACGGTGTCGGTAGCCTTTCCACACCGGAAGTCTAGTGCCTTTGGATTCCGCAACGGCGACACAGCAAACACTAACTTCTTCCGATGGTCGCTGTTTACTTAGAAAAATTTTAAACTTTCGACGTCGTTGGTCCTCCTCGTCGATTTCGACTTCCGAAACGGTGGCTCCTTAGCTTTGATCTTCCTCCGATCGGCAGCCCACTTTGTTGTGGCATAGCCCAATCAGAATCGGCAGTCTCTTCCTCGTCGAAAGACTTAGCGCTTTTGGATGCTGCAATGGCAGGTGCATGAGCACTTTATTCCTCCGATAGTCAACGATTTCAAGCCTTAAACCTTCTTGATGATGTCGGCGATCAGAGGACTTTTCCGTCGGGTGTGTAGTTGTTTTCGTCGTCTGGAACGGCGGACGCTCGATCGACTATTTTCTGTCGATGGTCGTCCAACACTTAGAAATTTTCATGATTTTCTTCCCCAACAGTGCTCCATCGGACATACTTCCACCTAGCGCTTCTGCTATAGCGGAAGTCCTTCCTGCTAGCTCTTCCACTACAGCAGAAGTCTTTCCTGCTAGTGTCCCGACTGCTCAACATTTAGACCATTTTTTTTGAATTTTCCAGTCATTCAATTTATGATTTCTGTTGGGCAGAATGAGGTCCTGCCTCTATCACTACATCATTCATGTCTCATTCAGGCCCATGCTTGCAACATGAGCTTTGATACCACTAACTGTCATGTCCCCATGCCTCCGACTGACGAACAGGATGCGACCCATGGCGTTAACCATGCGGGCTAAGAGCCCCATGAACATGTGAATTCATAAAAAATTGTTGAAACATAATGCTGAAAGAAATGCATTGAACTTGAACATGCACACATGAACAGTTATCATGCACATATGCAATTATCTATTAGAGACAGCAGAAACATCATACATTCAAGCAAGCATTCATCCCACATGTTCATCATTTTCATTAATAGAAAGTATGGTTGCAGAAGTAAAAATGGACAAGATCACTTATCTTATGAAGAAGTCATTCCGCAACTAGCTACGTCGCTACAACGTTCCACCCAACCATAAGCCAGCATGCTCCTTAATCTCTCAGCAGCGCTGCCACCCCCGAGCTAGGCATGATTCTCCAAGGAATAAGGGAACTAGCACGCTGACACATAGCCAAGGATACACAAAACATAGCCAAGTCAACACAGTTGGGTTTATCAGGCCATCCAGGAGTTGGGAAAGGCTAAATGCTAAGCTGGTGAGCTCATTACAGAGTGAAGAACACCTACACCAGAACTAGCCTGACTTCTAAGACACCCACACACACCCAACACAAGGAATCAGTCTCTTCTCTGCTACACAGTCCCTCAGGCCCTGCATTCCCTTCCAGTGCTATTCAGGGGTGGTGGAGAATAAATCGAGCCCTCTAGCTCTGTTTGTGTGGTTTCCAGCCACCAGGTTTGTCAAGCAAAACTAAGCCCCCATCCCTACTCCCAACATAGTCTGAAGACCATCCATTGCACACATGCAAACAATCAGCTGATACAACTTAAGACAAGGAAGCCAATTCCTGAGTCATTCTTGGCCCTATCATGGCCAAAATGACTCTCAAGCGAATTTACAACAGTCTCCAAAATGTAAAGAAAACCACGACAAACACAACCAACAACGTGGGAAAAATCAACGACTCGATCTGAACAGTGAAGTCACCAAGGAGCTTACACAGTCCAAGTTTGGAAAGAAAAACCAAGTTCACATCTGGGTAGAGACAACATATGTACAGGCCACGACTTGGTAAGGAAAAACATACTCATGACCAAAAACACGAATGACCCTTCATAGGGAACCCGTGGGTGAAAACGTATAGCTCCCAGCTCACTGTGTGAGCCCAAAAACAGAAGAATACCTGTGCATGCGGATAATGAGCAGACAACGGTCCCTATGTGAGGACGAACATCTCCCAGCTTGTGCATGGATGAACAGACAATGGAGAGGATGCAGATTGGAGTGCACCAGTGTTCTAGCATTGTTGTGGAGAGAAAAAAAATGAAATTGTCCGCAGGAGTTATGATAACGAAAATGAATGAAGGGCATGAGCGGTTCAGCGCTGGCGTGGAGAGGATAGTCTGTCCGCGGGTGGAGTGAGCACGTATGCTAGGACTAATAGTCTTGCCACCCCACTCCCAAAAACAATAACTGCCATAACTTCCCCCAGCTACCAGTAGAAATTATTAATGAAGGTGGTTGGGTAAGGCAAGGAAAGAGACTCATGGGTATTTTCCCTCATTGGCCCAAGGTTTGACAATTTCCCCACCCTTATCCTTGTGAAAATCATGCCCCCATCTCAATTTAGTTTCCGCGAATGTAGCCGGTCGGGTTCATTTTAATTAAAGATGCATATTTACATGATGATAAACTTAATATGTGTATGCCGCATGCCTCGATACACCTTCGGTGACAAATTTAAATCCAAAACATAGCATAACTGATCAATGGTGGGGCCTTGGACTTTAGCTCCGCACCATGATCCTTTACAATATATACATCATATACATCTAAGGAAACGGGGTCAAAACTGGGGTGTTACATTAGGAACAATGGATCTAGAAGATATGGGATGTGTTTCCCCATTGCAAACTTAATTCAGGTGCCATTATCTTCTCTGATGGAGTATACAGGGATTTTGAGGGTTCGACCACATTATCAAAACTAGATGAAATTTCCAAAATTTGAGATGGTGAAAATGGTCAAGAAAATCAGTGACAAAACTTTGTTTTACTATCTCATTTCCAGCCTAAAAAATGGCTCAAGAGCTGATCCTTTACCCACACATGCATCTAAAAATATAGGTTTTCTTGGCTGGAATTATTTTGAAATGACATCAAAATTAAACTACCTCAAGTTACATTGTTGGAAATGACTGATTTTTTTATCTTGTGGTTCAACAACATTTCCATAATGCAAAAACAAATATCTGTGTGCAAAACTAGATGAAATTTCCAAAATTTGAGATGGTGAAGATGGTTGGGAAAATCAGCGACAAAACTTTGTTGTACTATCTCATTTCCAGCCTAAAAAATGGACGAAGAGTGGATCCTTTACCCACACATGCATATAAAAATATAGGGTGTCTTGGCTGGAATTATTTTTCAATGACATGAAAATGAAACCACCTCAAGTTAAATTGCTGTAAATGACTGATTTGTTTATCTTGTTGTTCAACAACATTTCCATAATTCAAAAACAAATATATCTGTGCAAAACTAGATGAAATTTCCAAAATTTGAGATGGTGAAGATGGTTGGGAAAATCAATGACAAAACATTGTTGTACTATCTCAATTCCAGCCTAAAAAATGGCTCAAGAGTTGATCCTTTACCCACACATGCATATAAAAACATATATCTGCTCCCTATATGGGTGGTCTCTACAAAAGGATTATGTAAATGCAACCCATGCTTGGAGAGCACACCCCTTGAAGAGCCTTGTCTCAACATGTGTACACCTTGGACAGAGAGCACTTCAAGAGGAGACCTTATCTTGAAAATATATTAGGTTGCTTGTGGATTTAGTCCACTTTACTATTTCTGGCCTCCCTCACCTATTATATATGAATGGAGGAGAGAGTCTTTAGTTGTATTATTCATGTAGAATCAAGTGAGGGTTGATTGGATCAATTGTATCTTGAAGAAAAACTTGCCTTGAATATTTATACTTGTCTTTATGCAAGGAAGAAAGGTGTTAGGGTTTGTAAAAGACAAAACCTAGAAGATAATTGAAGGATTGGGGGTTGTGAAAGATAAAACCTAGAGGATACTTGAAGTGCTAGGGTTTGAGTCCATCTGAGAAGGACCTAGGGTTTGTGGCAAAGAAACCCTAGAGGAGTCTTGGAGCACTTTGGTTGGAGATTTTGTGTGATGCAATCTTGGTGAAAGATCAAGAATGGCCTTGTTGGTGTGGCTAGATAGCTTGGTGGGACACATTGCTAGGAATTTGTATTGCTCATTAGTGTTTTCTATTGATGGTAGACACCCTAGCTAGGCTTTGGATGCATTGGAGACTCTTAGCTTGTGGATAAGATTGAAGGACGATTTTGTACCAACTTGTGATAAGTTGTTGGTATGTACTTGTAACTTCATTTTTATATATATGCCAAGTGTACATTCTTGTCCAAATTGTGTACTTGAAGAGATGGTTTTCAAAGTATATTCTCATGGTGAATGAGTAGTTTCTAGGGCTGTTTGGTATGGTGATTTATCATAAATAGTTAGCTAATTTTGTTGAGTGATTTGACAAGTATATAGAAGCTAAGAGGGCATATTTGTGGCTGTAACAATTCTATTGTTAATAAGTAAATTTCAGATCTATAATATGTTGGGACTTGATCCCTAAGAAGAGTGTCTTTAGTTCTAGTATTCATGTAGAATCATGTGAGAGTTGATTGGACGAATTGTAACTTGAAGAAAACCTTTCCTGGAGTCTTTATACTTGTCTTTATGCAAGGAAAGAAGGTGCCAAGTTTTGTGAAAGACAAAACCTAGAAGATGCTTGAAGGGTTGGGGTTTCTGAAAGACAAAACCTATTGGATAATTGAAGTGCTAGGGTTTGAGTCCATTTGAGAAGGACCTAGGGTTTTGATAGTGGTTCCAACCTCATCAAACATCGCATGGAGAGTAATAATTCGGTAGAAAACACTTTTTATGAATGTAGGATTGACAGGATTGTAGTCTTTTCCTTGGATTCTATCATGTATGCGAATATGGGAATGTCATTGAATCAAAAGAACCAAGCCCTTTGTGTAACCTGATGTCAATGGTGTTGATTGTTGAACTCCTCATTCATAGGCTTATAAAAACTATATCTTTCACATGAGCCAAAATCCCTGATTAGGCATGTCAAGCTTTTTCTACAATATTTTTAAGGCTTGTCCATAACAGGTCTGTAATTTACACTTACAACCAATTTACAAAGCTAAAAAAAATACTACAACATTTCCATTATATATGTGCCTCAAATTCTAACATTAAAGTTGAATATATCCAATAAAGAGACAATATTCCATTGATTAATCAGTCCATACATTGCACAATTCAGACATGATATTATCAAGTCTTAAGAGGACAAACAAATCACTCTTCACAACCCTCCTATGATGGCTAATAAACACTATATTAGCAGAAGTATTTTTCAAGTAGGAAAAGAAAAAATAGTACATGACAACAGCCTTATAATGAAAAATGATAGCCTTGAATATCCCAAATTCCAGGTCCACATATGCAAATATATCTTCAGCATTCAACCCAATTGCCTAGGAAATTTCTCCACAATGGAAGAAACACATTGGAAATGAGGATCTTCTATTATTTTGTAGGTTTCCATCCATCTACCACCAAAACAAAAATTAATAAAATGAGGCCAAAACCTTAGGATGTTAGCCTTGAAGAGTTGAAATGTGCTTTACATATTCACCAACATGCCACTTGTCCTCTTGTAACATGAGCACCCTTTCTTATATGACTTGCAAGGATTATTGGAGTGGTGTGACCTAGAGATTGGTGCACAAAGAGCCTCAAATGTAGAGTGCTCCTCTTCTTAAATGATGCCACATGTGAGAAAAGGGCCATTTCATTCTTAAACCAAATCAAAATCTTACTAAAAACAACTCCAAAAAAGGTGTGCCCTAGAGAAGGGTGAAAACAGTGGGATTGATATAGAACTCCATCGTAAAGTATCCCCCACACAACCATGTTCTTGGGATAATATATATGTATCAAGGATCAACTCTGCCACGTTTGAAACGATGGACCAACTCCTCCAAAATTATAATAAATTCCATAAGAGAGGGGAGCCACTAGTACATGTGGACATTTTTCCCATGGAAAATCATTGCTATTGCAACACTTGTTCATTGCTATATCCATAAACATGACCCCTTATTTTCGTGGGAAACATTTCATGGCTATAGAAACACTTTCCACACTTTATCGCTATTGTGATGAATGGCTCGTGTCGCTATTTCAATGAATGAATGGCTTCTATTCCGATCAAGTTGCATCACTATTGCAACGAATTTTTAGCGACAAACCACCTTAGTTCATCTCTATAGCGACGATACTACCAATAAGCAACAACAGAAATACCAAAAAAGTTGCAACGAAACGTCGTCGCTATAGCAATGAAACGATGCAATATTGCAAAAAAAATAAAAAATATTTGCTATGAATCTTCATTGGTATAGCGACGAAGAGTTCATTGCTATAGTGGCGCTAAGGCATATCAAACTTCGACGAACTTGCTATACTAGCGACAGAAGGCATAGCAAGTTCCGATGAACTTGCTATACTAGCAACATAAATTTTTGTCGCTAGTATAGAAAGTTTGTCGAAACTTGCTATGCCTTGGCGTCACTATAGCGACGAAAATGTATTTAAAAAAAAAAATTTCGTCGACAAGTTCAAATGTTATATTTTGAACATAGCATAACATTTGAACATACTGTAATGGTTATAACATGTTCAAATGTTATGTTCAACATAGTGAATATGTTATAACCTAGAGAATATGTTATAACATATTGAATATGTTGAAATGTTAGTATAAGATTATTTGAAATGGTTCTACCCTTGATGCGACGAAGCTTCCCTATGGACTAGATGTGGTGGACATTCCTCATTTTATACCCTTACCATATTGATGTCAATTCAAAGAAACATGCTACTATGAATCAACAGAGTTTTATTTTCAATCGAAATTCAGTTGAGTATTACAACCACTCCTTTACAAATGATCTTTGAATAAAATGAGAGGAAAATTTCATATAGAGGGTAATAGAGCCCCCATGAGATGGAATAGACTCACTATTGGGTTCTCGAATCGACCAAGCTCTCCTGATGCGGTGATTGAAATAGAGGCAAAAATTAGAAGGTATCACCATGTTCAATCAACAACAGGTGTAATGTTGAACATATCACAATGTTTAAACTAGCAATTACCCTGACAGTACAAAGGAATGCCATAAAAATGTGCATTACAATGTAATATGTATTATGTGGATGTATATTAAAATAGATTCATGTTATTTTAATTTGAGAACATGTTCAGCATTAGTACAATCTCACACAAGCCAAATCTTAATGCAATTAAGCCAAAACATGATGCATTCTAGTAGACAAGTCTCTAGATGTCCCAAATTGTAAATATTCAACCACAAAAACCTGACATAACTACTACAGTTTCACGCATATTTGAAAGACTCTCTATGTAAAGATCACGCACACTACAAATCTTATGCTCTTCCAACAAATTTTTTCAGACACTCCTTGTGTAAATATCATGGATGGCTCCTTACTATCTAGGAGGAAAATAGATACACAATATAATATTTTCTTTCACAAATATATAGGTAGTAAAAACTCTGTTTAGAACTAGTTTCAAGAAAAAAAAGTGCAGAGCCACCTAAGGTAAGATATTAACAAAAGAAAGATATCCCAAAACATTGATATTACTATATATTCAACTATAAGTTATAATTGATATTTATATATGGAAAACACAGAAATTTGACATTTCTGACCCTTCCATTGGTTGTGTGCTTTGTATTATTCTATTTTTATATGCATTTACAAGTTTGTATTAGAGTCGAGGTAGGGTTTGGCATTTCAAATGCACAAGGAACAAACAAATCAAGATCATATGAAAAAGGTAGCATGGTGAAGCTACTGGTTGGCACACATACTACAACAAGGAGAAAAGAAAGACAGAGGAATACATCACAACATATACAAGTCGGCTTCCAAGTTGCACTGAAATGGATATGGGAACAAATACATAGTTTAGAGGAAATGGATAAGGATAATTTTCAGATACATTGGGGAAATGGAATATGTGTGTGTGCATGTCCATGTGTGCAAAAAAATACCATGAGAAGTAAGATATTCATATTCTATTATTACCATTCACCCACTAGAAGCTTAAAAGAGAGTTATCATTGTAGGTCATCATCGCTACAATCTACTAACATGCTATGCAAAGTTGTAAAATATAAACACACATAAATGAATACATGAAAATTGAAAAATGAGTGTCCTACTATATTATATTCAATGTTCATAACTTCATTACAAATTACAATTACAATTACATATCATAAAAAATGTTTGAGATGCAAGAATGAAGATTCCAGACTTGACAAAGGCCGAGTAAATGCCAAATTCTCCTCCAACAGGGCTCCAATCATCCACAAACACTCGAAAAGAAAGGATGAAACCCTAAAGAAAATAACTTCCCAGCATAAACTTATCTTCACAACAAGAACAACATTTGGAATGTATTGCATATTTGTGTTTAAGGGAGGCCTTAGAGGCTCTATTTATAAGTTTTGAGAGTCCCTTTGATGTTTAGGGTCCTTTAGATCACTTTTAGGGATTTTTCTATGCTTTTTTAATCTTTTTGGGCCAGAAACATAGACTCCTTTTTGTGAATCATGGAATGTTTCACAATTTTGGCTGAAACAAGGGTTTCCAAATTTGGTCCCCCAACACAATGTTTCCAAAAAATGGATACAACTATGAAAATTTCATGTTTTAGTAACTTATCCCTTTCAATAATTTTGCTAACACAAGTATACTTGTAGTTTATTTTTTTAATTTGTTAAAGTCAACTTAGGTTGCAAATTTTTTTTTTTCTTTCAGAAAGATATAAGTCTATATACAACAGGAGCACAACTCTCAAGGATAGTGAAACAAAACACACTTCCTAAGGTGACTATAAAAATGTCAATATGGTTGTGCATAGTTCCTAAGCGACAAGTACAACACTAGATAAGATTGCACACATATCAAGGCAACCATCGAAATGTACATCAACAAGGGAACACATCTCAAGGCATAAAAAAAGGGATAATTTTTTCATAGGAAGTTGCACAAACATTGAAGCAAGGGTAAATTTATCCCAACAAGCCACTACCAGGGGGAGAGGGTTGAGCAAGATGTTATAGCTAATTGGTAATGATTCTAGGTGGAAGTAAAATCTCATTCAACTGATAAATAGTATTGGATAACTTATAATATACTTTGAGTAGTAAAAAACAATGTCACACAACTTCTAACAAACATCGGCTAGCACAAAATAAGCACAAGACAAACTTCATACAACATAGAACATGTTTGAGTAGCTTGCAGTAAGTTGGGGCAATGTGAAACTAAGGTTGGATAGGACAAACCAATTCTTCAAACCATGAAATAGAACTTTAGGTAAGATAAAAACTGTACAAGGTACGTTGAAACAACTCATTGTATGGCCCCACTCACAAACTTTATGTTGGAACCCAGTGAAAAATGAAATGGATGCAATTTCAATTCATGGAAACAATGAATTCTTGATATCTTCCTATGTTGGTGCCTATTGGAACGCACAATTAAGAAGCAACCAACCATTAGGATAGATAAAGGCAACAAAAATCTTATTCCCAAAATAAGAAATCCTAAGATAATAATAATCTAGGCAAAGGTAATTTTGTTAAGGATCAACATTGCTAGACATTGTAATTATTGCTCAAAAGAGTCAAAACACTATTGCCAACAAAACCTAGGACCAAATATATATATTTATTGAACATGTCATGTAAAATGCCTTTGATAGACTAAATAGACTCTTACTAAAAAAAATTCACAATTTTTTCTTGTTAAAAGAGAAATGTCAAATGGATTAAAGGATATTTACTTTCACAAACAATACTTAGACAATGGTAGTAATAAATGGAAGGAAAAATTCTTTTTCCCAACTAACAAAATGAAGTACCAGCCACGTGAGCCCAAATAACAAAATGAAAGCCCAACCAAGTGAGCATAACCTCTCTTGATTTGCTTTAGTTTTGGAAATGGAAAAGATGGAAATGCACCATAACAACATTCTATTGAAATTGTAAGGCATTGAATAGTGCTTCTGTAAATTTGTATGGGTATGGGGTAATGTTTGAAACAACCCTGTATTTCAGCGATCTTGTTTAACTCAGCCCTGTCTACCAATTGTCCTGGAAGGATCCAAATCAAGATTGCAAACAAAATTGGATTCATACCATTAGAAAGCATTGTAAATATTCAAAGGAATTACTAAAAGTAATTCATGTAATTATTTGATTAGATGTTTACCCAATTATCAAAGATTTGAGAGTAAAGAGAATCAAAAATCATAGATTGGATACAAGAATTGGTATAAACAAATGCCGATAATCTATATGTCGGTGCTACCATAAGATATGAATTGACATATTATTGTGGTGCTATGTTGGAACTCTAATGAGGTTATGAGTAGTAATTTCAAGTTTCAACTACAAGAATGGTTTGTTCAGGTAAGTTATGCCCAATATGTGTAGCTGCAATAGGTAAGGGACAATGTATAATGTGATCCTATGACCATTAGTTGTTGCGAAGGTATGGTACATGAGAGTAGATATTATTCTAGGTTTTTATTTTCCTTTTAATTTTTAAAGTGCTTCCTCTACTATTAAAGAATATAATTAGTCATGCAAATGACCTCTTCACAAAACTCGATGGGTGAACCATCAAAATATTCTAGAACATGCACCTAGCCCCAATCACTTATTCATATGCCTCCAAGGAATTGTACCTCAGTGGGTGTCCTTGCAAGTTTCCACCTCCACTACTGAACCACAACTCCATCAGTGAATATTATTATAGCCTGAATATTAGCAAAAAAATGGAGAAGAATCTTATTATTTATTCCCTGAAATTCCTAATTAAGTTCTTCAGTTTTCCAAATTCTTTTTCGATATGTTAAGCCATTAATTTTGAAGAAAACTAACCCTACACCAACATCACAAATCCCAAATGACCCTTAAATCCATAATCATGTGAGGGCCATAACAATCCACTTCATAGCCAATGCAATCATTTTTGCATGAATACTAGTCTGCCCAAGATAGTATTATCTTGGAACATGTTATTGCAGTTAGACATCTGATCATCCTTCCACCTCGAGGTTCTTATAAAAATTAACTGCATATTTTTTATATTATATAAATATAATATTCCTTACGTAAGTTATCTATGTTAATATAACTTTATATATTTGTAAATGAATATAGAATTCATTATNTTCAAGTTTAAATTTTGAACTTAATGGAAAATTTTATCCACTATATTTGGCATGGCGATATTTTTTGGATTTTCATAGTTGCTGGGTTTGAAGATCAACACAAACTAGGTGACTATGGTCAAACCAACAAATTCAAAATTCGTCAATTTCCATCAGTTTTGTAGAAATCATATGCAAAGTTCCATTGAAAATGGATCTTTGACTAAGATAGAAAATACCTAACACAATAAATCCATAAATTAAGGGGG
>LPNX011201482.1:206841-229341 GCA_001517045.1 Pseudotsuga menziesii
TTTTCAGCACGGAATGTTGGACCAAATGTGTACACATTACTAAGTGCACAAGCATAGGTCTCAACCTGGAGCTGGCCAAGGACAATAAAAATGCTTGGCAGGCAAAGAAATCCCAAGAAAATTCAATCTTCCCATCCTGTTGTGAAATGTGAGGTTTCAATCTAGACCTTTCTTCCATATTTAAGAGTTGATATTTAGAATTCTTAAGCTCAGATATTGCAGCAAGAATTGCTGATTTATCAGCTTGGTTGGCCTTTAGATCTGATACCCTCTCACCTTTCTCTTTAACAAGGAACTTTGTAGCTTCTAATTCAGCTTCAGAAGGTGGGGGGGTTTCCTTGAATTCACGCTCTAACCTATCTGACACAGCTTGGTTGGCCTTTAGATATGACACCCTCTCACCTTTCTCTTTAACAAGGAACTTTGTAGCTTCTAATTCAGCTTCAGAAGGTGGGGGGGTTTCCTTGAATTCACGCTCTAACCTATCTACCTCACGAATCGGTGTTGTGACTTGAAACATATCCCCAACACCCTCACAATCACTTGTTGTAATAATAGGTGTATGGACGTAATAAAACCCATGATTCTGAAAAAATGTATGTGTTGCATATGCAAGAGCATTATGAATTCTAGCAACTATAGATATCTTCAATGCATACACATTAAATATCCACTATAATAGTAAATATATGTTACTGCAGAGGGTATTACATCAAATATAATGAAAGCAAATTATATTTCAAATTGTAAGACCATTGTAGCACCACCGTTATCAATTTTTTTAAAAAGAAGTAGACAACAAAATGTTTTCGCATATTATGGGTAAATGCAATTATAACTCTACAAGATGAAAATGATCTAAATCATACATACCAAATACCTGGTAGAAATCCATACACAAAATGTTATATGTAAAACAAGCGAATGAGGTTAGTAAAACTAATATGAAATAAGCTACAACTCAGGGCGTTTGTACATGAAAAATAGTTGTTGTTGCATTATACAGGAAAAAGTGCCAAACAAAACCATAGAGTCTTTTGCACAATAAATAAAGAAAAAATACAAGGCAACAAAACGTCCATAAAGTGGAACACTTCTCTAGCAACACACTGTTGATATTTTTTCCAAGAAGACTTTTAAAACCCTAACTTCCTAGTTTTGATAGGTTAAGAGAGAAACAAAAACGAACTCTAGAAGTGCACAAAGATATTTCATAACCTACCAGCTTTCCAAAGTTAAGAATTTAACTAAACATTACTGGATCATTAGAATGAATCCAAAATAGAAGCACGGTATTGCTACACTGTCAAAGAAAACACACTTTATGTGGGATGAAATAAATTTCTATATAGCACTACTCATTTGAATATTGTAAAAACCCAACCTAGCTTTCCCTAAAAATCTAGGTCTGCTACACATTAGCCCTCCAATTTCCAGTCCTATTTAAATCAACATGCAAAAAGGAGAAACTAATTTTGCAGCAGAAAAGAGCCCAACCAAGAAATAACCAAAAACTTTGTACTTATCTCAAAATAGAAGCTGAATTCAATGATGCCATGCCTTGGCACCCACTACACCTAGCCATAGAAATTGTGAGTCCCAACCTCATCTCTATGCCATGGAATCAATGCACCTTCTATAGGCCTAAAGCTCTCTCCAATACAATTTCAATCTAGAAACAATCCAAAGCTTGGCTCAAACATGAAAATAGAATCACATTGTAAATACACTCCTCTAGAAAAAGATGGGATTTTATGGATGTCATGGAAAGATTTTCAAATAAATTTCAGATCGATATCTCCCATGTGCAACAGGAAAAACCATCATCTCTATGTTTCAAAAATGCACAAACACTTAATGAACACTGAATACACCATTTGCAAAATAAATGCATAGGCAAATGTACCAGTTCCAATTGATAGAAAAAAGTACTATTCGGAGACACCCACATTCCAATCAATAGAAGTTTGGGAATGATAATCCTAGTTCCAAGCAACAATGAAAATAGCAGAATTTTTAATAGAAAAACATCACCCCACAAATTGCAGGGATTTGACAGGGTTTTCGAACAAAGAGAATGATACCAATTCTTATGTCTAGTTTCCATTTTTTTGTTTGATTATTTATTTCTAAAGTTGAAAGATCTTGCTTGTAAAATATTCCCGAAAATATTTAGAATATCCTTCACATTTTGTCACATATTAACATGCATCTCTCAGTGTTCTCTCTAACCATTTGGACCATTATGTCCATTTCTGCACATAACCTGAATGTTTATGATAAGTGTTTTGTAGGAAAAGTGCAAATTGAAGCCTAGACATATTGAATTGATCCAATCAAAATTCTAAGCCATGAGAAGGCAACTTGATGCATAAATGCCACAATGTCTCAAAGCTAGTTTTCTACACCACATCTTTAAGAGTTATTGGATTTTAACTTTTATTTTGGGGATGTGATTATTTTGTAGGGTTTGGATTGTTTAGTATATTTAATAATTTGTAAAATAGAAAGACAGAACAATCACATTTCTCTTATTTAAGGTCTGAATGTGGGAAGAAAATTGATGTTTTGGGATCCACTTTCCAGAATCCAATAATAGTGCCTATGATATAGTCATTACTGCGGTGGCTTATGTTATTTATCTAGGAGAAAACAAGGTTCCCACTTGAAGATAGGATCATAGTAACTTGGTTGTTGCTTGGGAAACCTGCCAAGATGACTCTGCCTACTAACTTGTCAAGAACTTGCCGATGTTGGACATGACTAGGTCAAATTGGGAAGTCAACTCCAATCAATTGCTTATGATTCTTGTCAAACTTATCAGTTAAACTTGGCCAATCTTAAGTCATATTAAGTCAAATTTTGTCAACATCTAGTCAAACTTTCCATTTTTCCTTCTTTTTTTCATTTTATGTAATATTCAGTCTTATGTATATAATATTTTATTATTTTCTAAGGATTAATAAATCTATACCATGTCATTGCAAACTATCTACTTAATGGAATATTGGCTGAAGGAAAAATTAGAAATATCACAGAAAAAAATTGTGTCATGTACCCTATCTGCTATTATTTTTATATTTTCAATGTTCATATTCTGGCTTCTTAGCTATAATGTGGTTTTACAACCTTTTTTGCCTATTTACATGAGGATGCCTATTTTGATGTCCAAATGATGTGTTTTCCATATAATGGGATTTATATCTATTTTTTTTGGGTAAATTTTTTTACTATCTACTGTTCAAAATAAATACAACATTTTCATTATGAAATCATTCACTTGAATGTGCTACATGAAGGAGTCAACTATACTTCATTGAGGTTTAACCATGTTTTGTTGCGTCATATATAATCATGGGAATTTTACTACTATTTGATTATTTATTTTTTCACATGATTGACTGCAAGATCTAACCATATCCTCATGTTTATAAGTTGTTTATTGAGTTTGAATATGGTTGATCAAAGGCTCTTGATACATTCTCAGGTTGAGGAGATGCAGTGGGAACTATGTTGGCTTTTCATAAACTTCAGTCCCTCTTCCAGACCATCACAATCGGTAGGTTCAATGTTCACAACTTTTTTACAGCATCTTGTTTGGAAGAATATAGGGGCAGATTGTACCATGCCTCCACCCGGTCTTTCAAGTTACTTTGTTCTTGTTTCTGCATACACAATACTACTACATTTTTGGTCCGAGGGTTTTGGTATAAATGATACATGTGAATTGATCAAGGGGCCAAGATAGAAAGTAGACATCGGGGCAGGATTTCTTGACCAGAGGTGGGAAACAAAGTTTTCTTGCAGGCTTATTTCTAAAAGCAGATTCACATCATATTGGATTTTCTAGATTGGATGGGGTTTTTACTCATGTTCTTAAAACTCATCCTATTGGTATTGAATATTTTGAGGAACAATGGGATGAAAGTAACTTAGATGTTGAGGAGAGAATTTTTCCCTTACTGATAACTATTGATATGTTTACATATGCAACTTACCTATATTGTTGGCTGATAGTATTTATGAACCTGAGTTGCACACATGCATTTTTACTCTTAAAGTTCTATTCCTGTTCCATTTGCATTTCATTTCATTAGCATAAAAATGGGGTATTCGAGATAAATTCCAAATACTCAATGACCCAAATGCCATAGCAAAATAGGAATTCTAAATTTACCAATGTGCGTGAATATTACGACACTCACCTGTCTATTGGAAGCAATATTCCCATTCTCCTTCGGCATGGTGGCAATGACATTGGAAGATGGATCGCTGAGGGGAATGCATAATGAAATCTTGGCCGAAGGATTCAACTTCGATAGAAGCTACACCAATTCCTTCATATACTTGTTAGCATATCCATTCTTCTAGAGATTTTCTTTCTCTCTCTGTTGTACATTTTCTTGCGAATTCTCCTTCGACATTTTCCTTAAATTTTCCCTCAAATTCAAGTGAATCTCACTGGTATACTACATATCACCTGCATCGGAGCTCAAATTATCCTTATTCCTGTCTGGATCCTTTATATTTCCCAAAATTCCAGAAGATCCTAAATCCATCCCCAATCCCTTGAAATCCTGGTAGCCACCTAAGTCACAAGATTCACCAATTTTGGTGGATCAAATTCGAAATTGGGTGAATTTTATTAGGTCCCAAATCTAATCGATGAAGTTTGTTGAATTCATTTGGGAAAATCCTAGCTCATGTATCAAATGACTCAGCTTATAGCTTCCTACATTCTCTATTAACTGAGGTCATAGTTGTTGCACCCGCCAGTGTTATCACCATCCTCACCACCTCTTAGTAGTTTGAAGTTCGTTGCTTGCCCCTCACTATTCTCAATGATTGAGGTCATAGCTGCTGCTCCCTGTTACCACCTAAGTTGTACTTAGTGTTTTTTATCAAGTGAACCCGGTGAACCGAACAGGGCTAACTTGTTCGGACTTCAAAAATACCTTTGGAAGTACTTCTAGGAAGTGCTTGTTGTACTATATCACATGTTCATACCCCATGAGGGAATTGTAATAAATGTTTTAGCATTATAGTGTCTGTAAAAGACTCAGTCTTTTAGACTTTATTTGTCAATCCGATCAGCCCAGGGTGTTTTTTCCCTTGGTTATTATTGGTTGTTGAACAAACGACTGATAATTTCTGAGTTTTTCACTCCATACCTCCAAAGTTGGGGTGGTCGGCTTGGCATTTAGGCCTATTGAGGTTATTAGAGTCTATGTGTCAATGTATAAACATCCTAGACATCATTTTTGAGTCATATGAACATGTCTAAGTCCCCCTAGGTGTTTTTCAATTTTTCAATTTTTTAGTTTTTTCAGTGTTTTTTATTAAAATTTAATTTTTCCAAAACTTAGACTATTTTTCAATAGTTTAATTGGAAAAATTGATTTTGTAATAAAAGTGGGCCAAATAATTAGTCTCAGTCATGTAGGTGCTCATTTTCAAGCTAAGAGCACCATGTAAACCCATGGACCCACTATTTCCTAGTTTTGAGTGATTTTCCATCACTCAGGTCAGAAAGCCCCAAAAATCAATTATTAATTATTTTAATTAATAAATTGATGAATAATGGAGCAAATCCAAAATCATAAATCAATGGATTCTCAGCCGATTTGATTGAAATCAGTCAGATCTGAAGCAGATTGACTGGATCTGACAAATCCTTGACTGAAGGAGGTGATCAAATCAGATCCATAGTTGATAGTGAGCATCCTTTATGAGGAATTTCGTCCCCCCCTCTCTCCTCAACACGTTTTTGGCTCAACTGGATGATTTTTGGTGGATTCTTCAGTCAATAGGTTGAGGTGTCAGTCAGATCAGTCCCCCGATTGATAGTTGCACTCAGTGAGACTCAGATCTGGCTCAGCTAGACACAAATTAGGCATTGATGGACTCTCCATCAGTTGATTTCACTTGATTCCATGAGTAATTGCGCCCCCCCTGGGCTGGATGGCCTGTAAATTGTATATATCTAGGCACAGCCTCCTCTTCCAAGCTAGTTAGAACTGGGATTGAGGTGCTGTTGCTCTTGTACTGTATTGTTTTTTCATTCTGGAATAAAGAAGCTTTGGAGGCAAGATCTATGGTGTAATGCTCTTCATGTGTGGATGTTGATTGTCAAATGCTTATGAGGTATAATCTGCTTTTGTTTATCATTGCTTTGCTGGTTAATTGTTGGCCTTAAAGGAGAGAGATCCCTCCTGTTAGGGTAAGAGTTTATTCTAGTTTGATTTATGCTCTTAATTCTGCTTGTTCTAGATATATTGGATTTGTATGTATTTTAAGTTTAATTACATGCTTTCCAATCATCTCTTTCGGCAGCACCTATGTTTTAACCATCTGTTTGTGCAAGGGTTTTCAAGTTGCAGGTGATCTCGATGGTAGAAGAGGTTGAGCTGGTTTGAATCTTACTCATATTTAGTATCTTATGAATTACATATTCCCTCGGTGTTCCACCAAAGCAGAATCCAAAGCCCAACATTCCCAGGCTTCAAACACTCTTTCTCTCTCTTCCTCCTTTAAAAATTATTAAACTTTCCTCAAACTGTTACTTTAAGGTTTCTTTTTAAATCCGATCTATCTCATAAATAAAAGCATACATAGATCTAATTATCAATATCCCTTCAAATTTCTAGATCTTAGTTTCATTGTGCACATAAAGTTCAAATTCAAGAGATCTAGCTAAAATTGCCTTAGTTTCGCAAGTAGTTTATTGAAAAATTCATAGCTTGCTCTTAAGGCAGTTTCATTTGCTGTTCAATAATTACAATATTCTGCAATATCAGTGCTGTTAATTTTCTGCACAAACAGCAGGCCAAGATCCCAAGGAAAGCTTGCTTTCCTTGGTTCCTTTTTCGTCGGTTTAGCTAGTTTAATTTCATTAATTTTGTTGAGATAAAGTAGGCTGACCCAAAGGCACTCTTAAAGTGATTTGGGGCATTTGTTATTATAATTCACTCACTGTCATCTAGCAGGTATGACAGATAAGAAAATAAGCTGCTGTCCAAAGTGGGTTTTGGAGCGCTCAAATCCCCCCAGGGGGCTCTCTTTTGTCACATAATTTGTAATTGTTTTGCATAAACTATAATATATTGGTTTCAGCCTGTATAAGGACCAATAAAGCTCTGTTTTATTAGTGCTTTGATATTGTAACCTCTGTAGTAAAATCATCCTTTGAATAGGCTCTTTCGAGCCCATTCCCCATCCCCCCTGGGGGGATTCGCGTCGGTGCCTTTTTCGTCTTTTTCTGCTTATTTCCTTTTACTATAATTTATCTGATGGGTAGGGTAGTATATCTGATCTTGTTGTTAATTCCATATTCCATATCTTATTTTCAAAAGTAATCATAATACTTACCCCACGATTTCTCGAGTGACCCGCAAGGGGAAAGAGATTCGTGGTAGGATTAATCAGAAAACCAGATTTATGTAGTTGTGTTATTTTCTCATCTTTTGTTTATCAGCTTTTCAAAATTAACCCCTCCTTGATTCCCTGATTGAGATCCACTTGGATCGAAAGAGGTTCTTGGAGGCTTTTCTTTTAAGCAAGAACACATCTTTTAAAACTTATTAAAATTTACAAGACTCCAGTGTGTATGCTCTAGACTTGGCTGCGGTTCATGCGATCAGTCAAGCTGTATCAAAAGCACTTGGGTGACTAGCATAATTAGGACTCACCTTCCGCAATTAACAAACCATCAGGTGAAAATCCAACACCTCGATCAAACCTTTACGGTGGCAAAATACCCAAAGGAAGTGGGAACCTACTGAAAAGTGACCTCGGGGCATCGATCTCTGTCACACCCTAACGGGTGCATTACGAACACAGTCCCAGAGACTCCATTTCAGCCCACATATTCCTTGCGGGTAGCCGTATAGGCTTTGTTTTGGACATACTCCAAGTACTCTCGGGTATATCTGGAGTCCCCCTTAAGCCTAATTTAAACAACTCATACTCCAATTTTAACTTAAAACATACCAAGATGCAATTGCAAAACATTTATTCCAAACACATGCAAGCACACTGATCTCTTTTGGCTCCATTTTTAAGGAACTGGTCTTTTTTGCTTCATATATATATTGTGTATCAACTTTGTGCTTTCGTGTGTATCTCCGTATCTTGTCATCTTGACTGTTTATAGTTAAAATATTCAAACTCCTAAATAACTGATTTAGTACAACATCATTACACTAAGAAATCATCCTTAGTAACTTAATAGGGTCTACCCCCCTTGGCTCCGTTAGGAGTTGAGCCTAAACGGAGGAGTCAAGAACAAGGTGACAGCCTTGACTCGATACTTGCCCCCAAGGACACACCGAGTGGCTTGAATATTTCTGCCACGTGATCCAGGTGTGTGAAAAGGCAGCAACACTTTTTGGTGCCGTTGCCGGGGATAAATCTTTTTATTCCCGAGTACGACTTAGCTTAACTTTTTTCTAAACAAGTAAAAAGATAAAAAAAAATTGATTGATTTAGTCTTTAAAAAACATAAAAATTAAAGCTCGATCCATCTGGCGACTCCACTGTCTAACATCCCTTCAAGAATTTCTACCGAAAGAAATCGCCGACAATTATTCAATCCTCTCCCTGATCCCGAAAGGTTTATTAGGGAAAGATTGAATAGGCAGACTTCTCGTAGAAACCTTGAAGATTTAGGAGACCAATCCCTCTCAGATATCCATCACATATTTGTAGAGAGTCATGTTCACTAATCTCAATAAATGATGGAATTTTACAAACCCCTTGACTTTTCTCAGATAGAAGGTGCTCCTCATAACATTCCGAAAGATGCTATCAAGAAGCTCCCTCGATTCGAGGGAAATAATGCTACCACTTCCAGGACTCATCTCTGAAAGTTTGAAAGGCACCTAGTCAGTTACTGTGATGATATTGCCTCTAACCATGAAGATATCAAAATGAAGCTCTTTGGTTTATCCTTAGAGGATGATGCTGCGGAATGGTATGAAAACCTTGGTGATGATTCATATAAAACCCTTAATGAATTCCTAGTAGGTTTTAAGAAGAGATGGGGGGAAAAGAAAGAACCAAGACATTTGCTTGCTGCCCTTCATAATATAAAGAAGATGGAGAGTAAAACCATGGATGAATTTAATACTAAGTTTAGGCGTGTGGTTGCGGACCTCCCTAGAGACATCAAGCCAAGCGATGCCTCCATCTTTATATATTACATTGAAGCTTTCACTAGTGATTTGAGGTACTAGTTAAGGGACAAAGAGCTAGTCGATCTAAAAACTGCTCAGGAATTGGCTGAGAAAATAGAAAAGAATATGCAATCTTCAGGAAAATCCAACATTCCAGGTTACACTAGGGGAAACACTTCATACAACAAAGAAAAGGGAAAATCCTTTGAATCAAAAGAAAAGCGAGCCTCTAAAGACCCCATGGAAAAGATAGCTAGCATGTTGGAAAAAGTGATCACTAGTCATGACCAATTCATGACAAAAATCCAAAACAGAATAACCACACTGGAAAGAAATAATGGACCTAGGAATTTTCAACCAAAATAGAATCAAGTGTATCAAAAGAAGTTTCCTCAGCAAGAGCATAGGATTCCAAAACAATTAGACTCAACTAACCTAGTAGATGAAGTAATTCCATGGTGTAGTCCTTGTCATCAATTCCACCCAGAAATCACTTGTTATGTTGCGAATCATGTCATGGAACATGGACTTCCTGAGGTTAGTAATCAGGAAACAAATTCAAGCGAGCCTGATCATATATACATGGTAGGCCAGGCCTACCCTTTGTCACCATCCAAACAGTACAAGCCTGAGGATGAAACCATTGTAGAATCTTATAGTGAAACTTATGATGAAAACTATAATATACATGATGGGACTCCTATGTGTTCTCCTTATAATGATGACAGTCTGGAAGGTCTACTACCTTGTGACCTTTTCCCTAAAGAAGATGAGTATGAAAATGAGGAGAAGTATAGCTTGGAGCATGATACAAGTGATGAAGACTCCCTTATCCCCGACAAAGATGTTGATGAGGAGTCCTGGACATTCATGGAAAATCCAGTCTATGACATGAATAAAGAGGAAAATAATGAACCAGAAACTTCTGATGGTTTTTTTGATTTTTCTGTCTATGACATACCTAAAGAAGAGAGCATGGACCATGTGGCCTTGGGAAACTTTGATATGAAAAAGGAGCATGCAGTTTATGCACATTATCAGTCTGATACATATATCAATATAAGTAATGAAGACAAAGAGAACTCAATATTGAAACCTGATATCAGCAATGGGGAATCCATCACATTTAACATAGATGATGGTGATGACTATTGGGATTTTTGTGGATATCTTTTTAATAATCCTATCTATGCTATACCCAGCGAGGGGAGTGTCTATTTAGAGATTTGTCGAAGTCCAATATACTATAATTACATAGAGGGAAGCATGAATCTGGAGACCTTGGAAAATCCTAGTATGGAAAAGCAGCATTCAAAACTCTTATATGATCATTCAAAGTCATATCATGCAGAGCCGCACAAGGGTATCAGTAATGAAGATATGGAGAAGCAGTTTTGTGAAAAGATGGATTTGATGCAGTTATTAGAATATCAATCTCAACTATCATCTTCACATATAGAGTTTTCTCATGACTTGGAGCTACTTGGGGCTTATACAGTGAATTATCATCCGGTAATCCTTGATGATCAGTATGATGGTGTAGTCAATCTGCCTCATCATTCCAATTTGTACATCAACCCTATCCAGTCTTGGATAGAAGCAGCCTCTGCAAGCACTTACCAGTTTGGGAGGAAGTTTGACTACATTATTCATGCCTATGATTTCCCATCCATCCCACCCCTTCTGGATCATCACGCAGGTTTGCATTTTCTGAATAAAGTATCCTTACTTTGGCTGGTAACCAAAGACAAGGAATTTTTTTTTATGTCTATAAAATGCTTAGGTGGTTACATTGGATTTCTGATTACACTTAACCCTGTCTATATCATGCTTAGAGTAGGAAAATAAGCTCTTTGAAAGAGAGCATTTACTTTCTGCATTTCTATTTTTAGCTATAATAAAACTTTGCTTCTTTTAGTTAGTTACATCTATTTTGTTTAAATAAATAAGCTTAATGGTTCATTTTGTTTTTCATAAAACTTGTGCTACTGAGGTTTTTCTTGTCAAGTTGAGATGTTTTTGCAAGGTATATAAACTAGATATTCTGGTGTTCTCGTATCCTCTCCTTGCCTTAAAGACCAGATCGAGCACACGTCCCACAGTTGGAGCCAGAATGCTACCACCTAAGTTGTACTTAGTGGTTTTTATCAAGTGAGCCCGGTGAACCGGACAGGGCTAACTTGTTCGGACTTCAAAAAGACCTTTTGAAGTACTTCTAGGAAGTGCTTGTTGTACTATATCACATGTTCATACCCCATGAGGGAATTGTAATAAATGTTTTAGCATGATAGCGTCTGTAAAAGACTCAGTCTCTTAGACTTTATTTGTCAATCCGATCAGCCCAGGGTGTTTTTTCCCTTGGTTATTATTGGTTGTTGAACAAACGACTGATAATTTCTGAGTTTTTCACTCCATACCTCCAAAGTTGGGGTGGTCGGCTTGGCATTTAGGCCTATTGAGGTTATTAGAGTCTATGTGTCAATGTATAAACATGCTAGACATCATTTTTGAGTCATATGAACATGTGTACGTCCCCCTAGGTGTTTTTCAATTTTTCAATTTTTTAGTTTTTTCAGTGTTTTTTATTAAAATTTAATGTTTCCAAAACTTAGGCTATTTTTTAATAGTTTAATTGGAAAAATTTATTTTGTAATAAAAGTGGGCCAAATAATTAGTTTCAGTCATGTAGGTGCTCATTTTCAAGCTAAGAGCACCATGTAAACCCATGGACCCACTGTTTCCTAGTTTTGAGTGATTTTCCATCACTCAGGTCAGAAAGCCCCAAAAATCAATTATTGATTATTTTAATTAATAAATTGATCAATAATGGAGCAAATCCAAAATCATAAATCAATGTATTCTCAGCCGATTTGATTGAAATCAGTCAGATCTGAAGCAGATTGACTGGATCTGACAAATCCTTGACTAAAGGAGGTGATCAAATCAGATCCATAGTTGATCTTGAGCATCCTTTATGAGGAATTTCGCCCTCCCTCTCTCATCAACACGTTTTTGGCTCAACTGGATGATTTTTGGTGGATTCTTCAGTCAACAGGTTGAGGTGTCAGTCAGATCAGTCCCCCGATTGATAGTTGTACTCAGTGAGACTCAGATTTGGCTCAGCTAGACACAAATTAGGCATTGATGGACTCTCCATCAGTTGATTTCACTTGATTCCATGAGTAATTGCGCCCCCCCTGGGCTGGATTGCCTGTAAATTGTATATATCCAGGCACAACCTCCTCTTCCAAGCTAGTTAGAATTGGGATTGAGGTGCTGTTGCTCTTGTACTGTATTGTTTTTTCATTCTGGAATAAAGAAGCTTTGGAGGCAATATCTATGGTGTAATGCTCTTCATGTGTGGATGTTGATTGTCAAATGCTTATGAGGTATAATCTGCTTTTGTTTATCATTGCTTTGCTGGTTAATTGTTGGCCTTGAAGGAGAGAGATCCCTCTTGTTAGGGTAAGAGTTTATTCTAGTTTGATTTATGCTCTTACTGCTGCTTGTTCTAGATCTATTTTATTTGTATGTATTTTAAGTTTAATTGCATGCTTTCCAATCATCTCTTTCGGCAGCACCTATGTTTTAACCATCTGTTTGTGCAAGGGTTTTCAAGTTGCAGGTGATCTCGCTGGTAGAAGAGGTTGAGCTGGTTTGAATATTCCTCATCTTCAGTATCTTATGAATGACATAGTCCCTCGGTGTTCCACCAAAGCAGAATCCAAAGCCCAACATTCCCAGGCTTCAAACACTCTTTCTCTCTCTTCCTCCTTTAAAAATTATTAAACTTTACTCAAACTATTACTTTAAGATTTCTTTTTAAATCTGATCTATCTCATAAATAAAAGCATACATAGATCTAATTATCAATATCCCTTCAAATTTCTAGATCTTAGTTTCATTGTGCACATAAAGTTCAAATTCAAGAGATCTAGCTAAAATTGCCTTAGTTTCGCAAGTAGTTTATTGAAAAATTCATAGCTTGCTGTTAAGGTAGTTTCATTTGCTGTTCAATAATTTCAATATTCTGCAATATCACTGCTGTTAATTTGCTGCACAAACAGCAGGCCAAGATCCCAAGGAAAGCTTGCTTTCCTTGGTTCCTTTTTCGTCGGTTTAGCTAGTTTAATTTCATTATTTTTTTTGAGATAAAGTAGGATGACCCAAAGGCACTCTTAAAGTGATTTGGGGAATTTTTTATTCTAATTCACTCACTGTAATTTATCAGGTGTGACAGATAAGAAAAGAAGTTGCTGTCCAAAGTGGCTTTTGGAGCGCTCAAATCCCCCCAGGGGGCTCTCTTTTGTCACATAATTTGTAATTGTTTTGCATAAACTATAATATCTTGGTTTCAGCATGTATAAGGAACAAGAAAGATCTGTTTTATTAGTGCTTTGATACTTTAACCTATGTAATAAAATCATCCTTTGAATAGGCTCTTTCGAGCCCATTCCCCATCCCCCCCTGGGGGGATTCGCGTCGGTGCCTTTTTCGTCTTTTTTTGCTTATTTCATTTTACTAGAATTTATCTGATTGGTAGGGTAGTATATTTGATCTTGTTGTTAATTCCATATTCCATATATTATTTTCAAAAGCAATCATAATACTTACCCCACGATTTCCCGAGTGACCCACAAGGGGAAAGAGATTCGTGGTAGGATTAATCAGAAAACCAGATTTGTGTAGTTGTGTTATTTTCTCATCTTTTGTTTATCAGCATTTTAAAATTAAACCCTCCTTGATTCCCTAATTGAGATCCACTTGGATCGAAATAGGTTCTTGGAGGCTTTTCTTTTAAGCAAGAACACATCTTTTAAAACTTATTAAAATTTACAAGACTCCAGTGTGTATGCTCTGCACTTGGCTGCGGTTCGTCCGATCAGTCGAGCTGTATCAAAATTACTTGGGTGACTAGCATAATTAGGACTCACCTTCCCCAATTAACAAACCATCAGGTGAAAATCCAACACCTCGATCAAACCTTTACGGTGGCAAAATACCCAAAGGAAGCGGGAACCTACTGAAAAGTGACCTCGGGGCGTCGATCTCTGTCACACCCTAACGGGTGCATTACGAACAAAGCCCCAGAGACTGCATTTTAGCCCACATATTCCTTGCAGGTAGCCATATAGCCTTTGTTTTGGACATACTCCAAGTACTCTCGGGTATATCTGGAGTCCCCCTTAAGCCTAATTTAAACAACTCATACTCCAATTTTAACTTAAAACATACCAAGATGCAATCGCAAAACATTTATTCCAAAGACATGCAAGCACACTGATCTCTTTTGACTCCATTTTTAAGGCACTGGTCTTTTTTGCTTCATATATATATTGTGTATGAACATTGTGCTTTCGTGTGTATCTTCGTATCTTGTCATCTTGACTGTTTATAGTTAAAATATTCAAACTCCTAAATAACTGATTTAGTACAACATCATTACACTAAGAAATCATCCTTAGTAACTTAATAGGGTCTACCCCCCTTGGCTCCGTTAGAAGTTGAGCCTAAACGGAGGAGTCAAGAACAAGGTGACAGCCTTGACTCGAGACTTTCCCCCAAGGACACACCGAGTGGCTTGAAGATTTCTGCCACGTGATCCAGGTGTGTGAAAAGACGGAAACACTCCCACCAATGTTATCACCATCGCTTGATACTAGTTCATAGGTTGAAGTTCGCTGTTCATCCCTCACTATTCAACACTCACAATGAGTTGAACCCTCTAAATGATTAACAAAGAAGCTCGATGCTTCTCATGGCAGGAAGAGACAAGAAAATGTTGGCCAGAATGCTGGACAGAAACCTTCGGTGGGTGCCCAAATTTGAAAAACATGTCGACAAGGAGAAAATGGACAAATTAATGAAATAATATATTAAAATATGCATTTTGTTTCATTTTTTTCTCCAAATTAGGTCCATATGGTCCCTCTTGGGTGTGGGGTCAATTTGGTCATTTTTATGTGTTTAATGAATATATTGAATTTTATTAAAAAAAATCATGCATTTTTTTTGTTTTCATATTTTATAGTTTTTCGAATTTAATGTTTATTTATATCACCAATTTTGTTTTTGTAGATTTTTTTGTCAAACTTCAAGGTTGTCGAACTCGAACATGAATTTGAACTAAGTGACTTAGGTAGCCACCATCGACCACCATAGCCATGACCCTTTATAAAAAAAGAAATAAAAAAATGAACTTTTATTATTCATTATGATACTCGCTGCTAGCCAAGTTGTTCCCCACGATATTCAACTACTGACTGCCAATTCTGTAAATTCTGTAATAACAAACCCTTACCCCAAGATTTGTAAACTCTCCCACCAATTACCACACCAATTACCACGAAATGAGTAGAATGACCTCCATTAATGCATGGACAAGTTTCCCAATATGGAAACAACCAACTGTATATGAACCCTCCCATATTCTCCCCCATGCCACTCTTCATCATGTCGAGGACCAGCGTTGAAAATTGAACCCTCTCTAGTCCTTCCAAAGGGTTCTAGCCCAATACACTTCAATTAAAATTGCCCTTCAAAAAAATTTTAAAATTTGAATTTTACCCTTCCAAAATTTAGAAGGGAATAGTTTATACATTTCAAAAGAAGGGAAACATTTGAAATTATGCATCTATATAAATTTCTCAAAATGTTGAAATTCTTATGCTATAAAGTTCAACTCATCATTCAAAATATTGGAAATATGATAAATTATAATCACTCACACTCATGTGATGCAAACTGCTTAGTTGTGCAAGATGACCAATAATCATTGATGACAATGTGTCAACAACTACGACTATAACAAAAAAGAACAACTACTAGTCTACTAGTAGGCCCGAAATAAGCTCAAAATTTTGTGCCTAGTAACTATGTGAAGCTCGCTACCAATGTCCAATATTTTTTCATCAAAATAAAATTCAAAAGGCTAGTTTGATGAGTCCTCCTCTACAAGACTTCATTTCTTGCATAAATATCAAGGACTCATGACAACTATAAACAACACTTGATGTCATGCAAATACAAATAATGGCATGTAGCTAGGATCACAAACTGTGCATAGGTCTATTTATGCATTGCTAATATAGAGAGATGTCATTGGGCACACGATATGGAGAAAAAATGGTTATTAATCAAATTAAAAAAAAAATGTTGGCTTAAGAATAGTATTCAATTTGACGAGTGGCATGATCATGATGTAATCTCCCTCTGTCCTTCCAAACATTTGTGGTTTCTCACAAGATTTGTCCTCAGCGCCACCAAAATACATATAAAAATTACTTGATACATATAAAAATTACTTGTCTTTACATCCTCTTCCCTTTAAATCCTCATCTCATAGTCATAACTAAGGATTATTATGCATGCACATCCTGACCTTATAATACGAACTGGGTCAAGGCGTAGAGACAACCATAAAATATTAAATGTGTAATGATGCAAAGAGTAAGAGACAACTATAAGTAAGTCTTGTATTAAATTTACCATATAAGTCTTTAATTGACACTATCAATTGAGATTTGAAAGGCTATATTGTTGTGATATTCTTATCACTCCTTACCAATGTGATTGCAAGGAATTCTTTGAAGGTGAATTCCATAATTTTAGGTCTTCTTCCTCATTATCATACCTTTTGGTAAGACAATAAAGACGGTAGTGGCTTGCATCAACATGGAAAATGGTTTTGACATAGAGGTATAGTGATGACAAGGATGAGGATGGTGATGACAGCGACAAGGATGAGGATGATGGCGACGAGGATGATGATGATGGCGATGATGATGACAACGATGATGGGATGATGATGACGACGATGCTAATAATGATGTTGATGATGATGATGATGATGATGATGATGATGATGATGATGATGACGAGAATGACTATGATGATGATAAAAACAATGATGATAATGACGATGATGATGAGGATGAGGATGACGATGATGGTGATGATGATGGACACGATGATGATGAGGATGATGATGATGATGAGGATGATGACAATGCTACTAATGATGATGGTAATGATGATGTGATGATGTTGATGGTAATGATGATGTTGATGATGATGATGGGGATGATGATGATGATGATGTTGAGAACGATGGTGATGATGATGATCACAGGTCAACGATGACGATGACGATGATGATGATATGATGATGATCATGATGTCGATGATGATGATGATGATGATGTTGATAATGATGATGATGATGGTGATGGTGATGATGTTGATGATGCTAATGATGATGAAGATGATGTGGAGGATGATGGTGATGATGATGGACATGATGATGATGATGATGATGATGGTGATGATGATGGACATGATGATGATGATGATAATGATGATGATGACGATGATATGATGATGATGATGATGATGATGATGATGATGATGATGATGATGAGGATGATGATGATGATGAGGATGTTGATGAGGATGATGATGATGCTGATGTCAATGATGATGATGATGATGATGATGATGACGACAATTACGATGATGGAGATGATGATGATGATGCTAATGATGATGCTTATGATGATGATGATGAGGATGATGATGATGATGATGATGATGGTGATGATGATGATGATGACGATGACGATGACGATGATGCTAATGATGATGTTGATGAGATTATTGATGATAATAATGATGATGATGACGATGACGATGACTATGACTATGATGATGATAATAATAGTGATGAGGATGATGAGGATGAGGACGATGGCGATGAGGATGATGATGATCACGAGGAGGATGAGGATGATGGAGACGAGGATGATGATAATGGCGATGAGGATGATGATGATGATGCTAATGATGATGATGATGATGATGATGGCGATGATGATGATGACGATGATGATGACGACGACGAGGATGATGATGATGATGATGATGATGATGTTAATGATGTTGTTGATGATGATACTAATGATAATGATGATGATGATGATGATGACGACGACGATGACTATGAGGATGATGATGATGATGATGATGATGATAACAGTGATGATGAGGATGAGGATGATGAGGATGGTGACAAGGATGATGGCAACAAGGATGATGATGATGGAGTCAAGGACAATGATGATGATGCTAATAATGATGTCGATGATGATGATGATATTGATGAGGATGATGATGACGATGACGATGATGCTAATGATGATGTTGATGATGACATTGATGATAATGATGATGATGATGGTGATGATGATGATGATGATGATGATAATGATGACAATGACTATGATGATGATAATAATAGTGATGATGAGGACGAGGATTAGGATGATGATGATGGCAATGAGGAATGATGACAACGACGAGGATGAGGATGATGGCGACGAGGATGATGATGATGGTGATGAGGATGATGATGATGATGATGCTAATGGTGATGTCGATGATGATGATGATGATAATGATGATGCTGATGATGATGGTGATGGTGATGATGATGATGATGATGATGGGATGATGATGACGATGATGTTGATGATGATATTGATGATAATGATTATGATGATAATGATGATGATGAATATGATGATGATAAAAACAATGATGATGAGGATGAGGATGGGGATGAGGATGAGGATGATGATGATGGCAACAATACAAACAGAAAGTAAACGAAAAGTGGTTTAAATGGAAACACACTATTTTGTAACAAATAAAAATTTAAGAACCTGAATTTCCTTTGTCATGGTCATAAGAATATTAAGTTTATTATAGTGTGATCTAAAATATTAGTGCATACTGCATCACATCATCAAGGAATCAACCTCACCACATGCATAGGCACATAGTTGGGCCACAAGGTTTGTTGATTTACAATTATTTTCAAGGTTTATTTTTCTTGAAGAGTAAGTACTTTTGGCTATGAGAATTATCTATGGGACTGCTATGTGTGAAAAAATTGAGAGTTACAATTTAAGGTCTATGACCCAATATTTCTAGTCAATGGTCATTTAAGATGTCAAAACCAAACAATTATTCTAATGTTCTACAACTAGAAATATAATGTTCTAGGCCATTATAAGGACAAATTTTATCTAAATTATTATTCTTATAATAGTTAGAATTAATAAGAACAAAATAAAAAAAATCTATACAGATTTTTTTTTATGATTAATGTCTGTAATCCCCATAAAAATGTATTAGTTTAAAGGGTCTTTCTTCTAAATCCTAATATGAGGGGGGATGTTCTTCCTAATGTAACAAGTTATGTGTCTAATTCTTAGTTGATAAGATCTCAATATGTGCAAGTGTGGGAATTCCCCCATACAAAGGAGTCGATATAGAGGTTTTAACATGTATTGATCTTATAGGAGAGGGATTTTATCTTATAACTAGAAGTGATTGGTGAGGGTCGTGAGCCCATGTGACCCCTAATATCTAATCCATATAACCCCTATTTATCCCTAACATTTATATTAACCTATAATATAACCCACTTAGTATAAGCCTTAATATGTATAACCTAAAAAATGTTATTACTCACTCATAACCCTTAAATCTTATAACTCTTGACACATAGCCACTATAAAATCCAACATAGCTATTTAACTCTAATACTTAACCCCCTATAGCTCATAAACCTTTAAACCTTTAACACATATGACTCTCAACACAAATAATCCCTTACCCCTATTTGTCACAGCTCGTTTACCCCTACAATCACCAACGTTAATAACCATTATGACCCATAACCAATGTACCACTAATAGAAACTCTATAACCCATAATCTATGATTGTGATAAAACATATGACCTATAACACCTAATGTAACCATTAACTATTAAAACATCTAAGTCATATAAAGTGTAACATTTAAAACATCTAGAATCTAGCAATTTAATAAACCCCTTATTTCTAACTCTAGATTTACATCCTCCAATTCCTATCCCATATAACAACTTCACTCTTATAAGACAACATTCTTAATTCATATAAGATATTTCAACTAATACATATAAATTTATAACTCTAATCCTTGAATATGATTTTTCACAACACCTAACTCTTATAACCATAACAACTATTCCTCGTAACCTTTATCCTTAAACCTTATTAATTCGAACACCTAAGACTAATAATAATAACTATTATCCCTCATATCCCTTTATGGAAAAATGAATACCTAAGCCATATCAATTTTATCCCCTATATCCACTTACCACCAACCCATATTAACCTATAATATATCATTAAATCCATGTAAACCCTAACCCTTATGACCGTGAATTCATAACCCATAACACCTATAAGATATAACTTTAATCCTTAATCCTTAACATATATCTTTAATTGTTAATACTTAACAATGATTGCAACCCTTAACATTGATACTTAGGTCACTATTGTGACGTTCTTGACCTTTCGTCGCTATAGCGATGTTCTTGAAATTTCGTCGCAATAGCAATGATTTGTCATCGGAATAGAAACAGAAGTTCAAGATCATCTCTATAGCAATGAACGTTGCGGGAATTTTCAAAATTTTCCAAAAATTTAAACTATTTTTCCACGAAAACAACGTTTTTAATTTTTTCATGGCAAACTTTCATGGGAAAATTGATCCATATGTAGTAGTGAGCATCTGTGGTAAGTGTGCAAGTGATGGGATAGGGTTGATTTGGTAGCCCTTGGATCTAGGTAGTTGCAATTAACCTTGAGATACTTATAATTAGCAAATAGATAAATCCTTTATGTCTATTATATATCCAAACACAACACCAAACACTTATGATAGTCCTGTCAAATGGATGTAACATCCCTCATTTCATTATGCAATTACCAGTCGGTTGTAAGACTTTCCATTCATGTCAATAAAGGAAAGAGAACAACATGTGTTTGCATATGAGGTCTGAAATGTACTGTATGACGTTCCCTAGGAAGTGTGCATCCGAAATATGCTATTTATCACTGATTTTAACCTCAACCAACTATTTGTTTGCTATGTGTGCAGGTGGAGGATTAGGGTAGTGTTTAGAGATAGTCTGCAAAATGAATTTGCAAACTGTATATTGCTAGAATAAGGTTCTTACAACCTGGAACCAAAGATGGTTGAGGGCCAATGTGAGCATACGAGGTTGTTTTAAGTGCATAGAAAGGGTGCTGAGGGTAAGAAAAGGCAACCCTTGGAGTGTTGGTGGAAGGTGTGTTTTAGGGATTTTTTGGGCATATTTTAAGGTTTTTACACTTTTTGGGGGCTGCTATACCTGGTTTGTGACCTATTTGTAGCTGGGACATGAATGTGTATGATCCTCCTAGGTTGGGCTATCACTGTATATACTATCTAGAAGCTGGGCATTACTACATAAGCCCTCTAAGGGCTGAGTTGTGTTTGCACAATCCATCTAGGGCTAGTCGTGGTTTTTGATGACATCCCCAAGCTAGTCTTAGACTGTGGTGGCCCTCCCGAGCTACAACTAACTCCTCCCACCATTGGTCCAACTTGCACACCACTAAAACTATCACCTATGTGATTATACTCATAGGGTGTAAGGATTTACTATCACCTATACTTGACTGTTCCCATAGGGTGTAAGGATTTACTCATCCATGTGGGTTGAAGTGAATGGAAGAAATCCTACTTCCACCATATAAAAGTTAATCCAAACTGGGATCTCTCTAATAATCCTCCTCTGTAGCCCTTTCTTGATGTTTTATTCTTCCTTTGAAAATGATTGGTTATTCTCTCCTAAAAATTCTGCAATGTACACATTATTTGTGTTCTAAACCTAGAATTCAATAGCTTGATTCAGTCAATGATCCAAATGGTTCAAAGTAACTAGGTCTGCAACAATGTAGCAAACATGTTTCTTCCTCCAATATTGATATTATGGGGTTTTTGCAAGCCTATTAAGAAACTTATATAGGCTTAGTGAAAACTTACACCAAACAATTTTTTATTGTCCTAATACAAGTCCTCTACACAAGACATACTCAATATTTATGGTATTCCAACCCTGCAACTGGCTTCTTGTAGGGTGAAATATTCAAATATCTTTTTCCCACTAATCCTAGATTTGACGCTTTGTGACCAAGGTTCCCATTCAATTAGCACATCCATGTTTAAGAATTGGTCGTGACAAGAAAATTGTTTGTTGGTGCAAACATTAAGACTAAGGTTCTCACACAGAGGCAAGTAAATGGTACCATTGTAGTATATTGCATTGATGTTTTCCATTCTCCTAGAGGGGAGAAAGGTCTCACCCAAATCACTTCCTATACCTATGTGAAATGATGGAGAGCTAATTAAGGACATTGTGGACTTAGTATGAATTATTTGAA
>LPNX011201482.1:234341-236841 GCA_001517045.1 Pseudotsuga menziesii
TTGTGAAAACATACATGTGAATTACATACATGTGCAAACATAAATGTCCATTATATAGGCATTTTTTATGAGCACAAAAGAGCCTTTATCGCAGGAGAGTGCCCCATTGGTTGAGGAAGAAGTTCAACAGAAGTTTCCTGTTGTTGAGACAGGTAGTTATTATTTAGCATGTTTATTGGGGTGGTTCTTTTGGATTTATAGCTTTGTGGATTTTTTTATCCATGATAAGTAGGTATATATATGTAGTTGTGTTTCTCATGCACTTCAAACTTTGCTTGTTTTCAGCAAGAAAGAAGAAAAATAAGCGAGCTCGAAAACTCTCTACTAGTAAGTCATATTTATATTTCTTTTCAATTGGGAAACTAATGTATTGGAAAGTGTTATAGGATTTTTTTGTGTTTTATTCTCTTTCCTAATTAGAAGCCAATGGATGCATTTGTAAATGATGCATGTTCTGCGCTCTATCATTGTTATAGCCAATGAGATGCAGTGGAGAGCATCACAGGATTTTGGTGTTGAAGGATGTATGATGCCATATGATGCACCTACTGCATATAATTCTTGGCCTAGTGCACAGTGGTGACCAGAGGCTTACATGGAATGTAATGGCGGTCTCCCATACATGGTTTATGGACCTAATCCCTTTGACATGCCATTTAGTGGACAGATTATGCCGATGGATATGTATGGAGCACATGGATATATACCAGGTTTTGTCCCTCTTATTCAAAGGCCAGGTGTTATTTTGTATTGATTTATTTTACTATATATTAAATGAGTTTTTTAGATATAGGATCATACTTACAAGACTTGTCTGAGTCTTCTGACTACCCGGTTTTGACTTGCTAAGTCAAGGATGATGATTACGCTTGGTCAAAATGGCCATAACTTGTTAAGTTTAAAGACATGGTCAAACACATCTTAAGTTGCTAGTTTTGCTAGTATTAGCTAGGCTTGGCAGACATGGACATACTTGGTGAGTTGTGAAAGACTTAGTCAAGTTTGACCTGTAAAATTAAAAACTATACATACATACCCAAACCTAAATAAAAAGCATGTTCCTAAATTGTTTTTTAACCCTAGTTTTGTAGTGAATTTGTTTGCCAAGAATTTACGTATTCTAAGCCAGTCTTACTCTTAAGTTTGTAGAGTCATTTCAATTTTTAATATTATGACTTTAGATAAGATTGAATATATTTGTTCTAACTTAGCAAGTTTGTAAATTTCAGAGAATATATGGATTATGGTATGGGTAATTACAACTCCGCTCATCTAGTTTTTAGTAGAGATGAGTTTGAAGCTAGGCAAGCTAAGTAGAGGAGAAAAAAGATAGAATATGAGCAACAACACAATAACAAGTAAGAAACCTTTAATTTATCGAAATTAAATGCATATTTTGGGTGTTTTTCCTTTATTAGATCAAAGGAAATAGCTTTAGGGTTGACAGTGTTTCAGAATTCTGTTCCCAAATTTTTTCCATATAAGTAGCAGAATTGTTTCGATTGGATACAAATTTATCTCCTCAATCCTTACCTCACAGATGCCAGAATGCTCTTTCAAATTAACCTGTGGAAATGGAAAGCTTGCTTTCCAAGATTCCATGACAAGTATTGAACATGATTTCCACAACAGATCTTGGACTGTTTCATTTATCATATTAAAGGAAATAGCTTTAGGGTAGACAATGGTCGAGAATTTTGTTTGGTGTTGAGGATAATGCATTTACATTGCATATTGTGGCAGGTGATATGCAAAGGATATTTTCTAAGGAAGCTATGGAATTCGAAACCCTAGTACGCCCAATACATTTCCAAACCCCCAATCACACAAAATAAAGATCAATTTTCTCTAAAGATAAGGAATTAATGCATTTTTCAAAAGGCCCTAGTGATCTACGTAATGCATTTCTATGAAGTTAAGCAATTTTCATTTTTATGTGCTCTGTAGAGAATCAATTTTCAAAGATTAATTTTTTTGGTTGATGTTTTAACTTATTGAAGACATCTTGGTCTCCTTTCCGGTGGTCTTGATCTCCTCTTGGCATAGAACTGGGCTCAAAACTAGGTCTCCTTTAGGTGAACAAGCACAATGGATCTCTTGTTCAGTAATTTGTGGGTCTCCTCCTCTTCTGCTGTGTGGTATCGAATGGCATGGGGGTATCCTCTGGTTCAGACTTCCTTCTCCTCTGTTTCACACCTAGCTTCAACGATTTCATACTTTATCCCTTCTCGTGGATGTTTATCCCCTTTGTTGGTGTTTATCCCAAAGCCATTTGAGCTATTAAATATTATTAAATGTTATTAAATGGTATTAAATGGTATTAGATAATGACCCAAAGCATGGTATTAGGATTACCCAAAGCATATATCTTACAACCTTCATGGAGAAAAAGCCTCTCTTGTCATATATAAAAATCGCCACATTCTTACATGCCATTGCCCACTTCAAATAAGCTCTGGCCTATTATCTCATGTCATGATCTACATTCAAACATGGTGTA
>LPNX011201482.1:241841-276744 GCA_001517045.1 Pseudotsuga menziesii
TATCTTCCAAATACCCATAGTATCGATTTTCTGAGAGTTTTGGATGTTTGTCACTTCTAGATGAAACATTGGTCACCTCAAAGACTACAGATATCCCACAATACGATGTTTTCTTTGTTTCATCCAATTTTTTGATGTGATATCTACAACCATTACAGACCATATCCTTATGGTGTTTTATCTACAACAAGAAATACACTGAATGATTACATAAGAATTCAATATTGATGAATAACTGCATATTTATACAGATATACATGGAAAAGAACAACATGTACATCAAAATGTAATTTTCAAAATAATATATTTAGAGTGATTGATTAATATACTTTCCTTCTTATATTTTAAACCATATGCTAAATCAATTTCAATTTCTGTAAGATTTGTATCTCCATTGCGATGTGCTACTTTTACCAATGAAGCCACACCTTCTCATGATATTCCATGACCCGATTGTTTGCATCATTTAATCCATACCTTCATCCAGTCAATATTGTTTGTGATGTATAAATGAATTGCATCCCACTCTCGACCAACTGCATGATGACAATAAACATTAAAATTCAAGACATATGTAAATTTTTTGAACAAAGTATATTCGCTTAATTGATGCAATAAATTGAATATACAGTTAGAATATGTACGATGTAATTAACATCCACTAGCTAATAACTACCTTTCACCTTCCTCGATCTACCTTTCCCCTTTAGGTACTCCCCTTCAAAATAGTTTTGGAGTCTAGATCACAAATGCGACGTAAATTGAGCTTTGACGCTAACTTAGGAAGATATTCACTAACATACACCATGTTTTGGTATACCCTCAACATGTTCTCATTGTCTCACTAAGCCCTTCATAAATTTCAAGTGCCTCTCAACCATCCAAATGGACCTTGAGTGCACAGGTCCACACAATTCAATCTCCTCAACTTGGTGTATGAGGTAGTGTTCCTATGCATTGAAAAATGCCGAAGGTAGATGCTTCTGCATTTCACACATGAGACGAGGAATTTCTCTCCTCCAATACTTTATATATTCTTTATGGATTTATTTATATGTCAACCATATACAAGTGATGCAAACCAATAATGATAATTAACAAAAAAAACATTAAATTACATAACGTGAATTAGTGCACAAAAAATGAATATAAATTATACAAAGAATTAAAGAAACACTAAGCACACACAACTAATCAATAGCTATTACCTAATTTATTTCCCAAGATTATATATAACTTGTTTGAAATTGTCGTCGAAGTTGTCCATGAGAGAGAGAGGTAGAACATACTGTATCAATATAAACCATGTCATTTTTTAAACTAAGAGTATACAAACAAGAAAACAAATTTATGCACTAAAATGAAAAATAATTATATGGACATAACAATAATAATTGCCTTGATTAAGACGTGCCAATCATGCATTTTGACCCCTGGAAAATCACCTTTTTTTGTTATGATATTCTTTAAGTTCGCACAAAATCCAGGGGGAAATTTAATTTTTCGCATTACTTCTTTAACAACATTACTTTGTTGCTTCGTAAACATCCATGGAATTGAGTTTATATTAATTTGGTCTTCGTTGCTATGAAATTGAATGATGCCTTTAATTGCATGGTTGCCTTCTTGAATGTCTTTGGAAACTTTCACAATTTTATCTTTCTCGTTCCTTTGCTCCAGTAGTCTCCATAATGTTTCAGTCACTTTCTTTCCAATATGCATTGTATCAAATAGATGAGTAATTTGTAGGTGCTCATAGTAGGGAAACCTGCTGAATTGTATAAGATAACTTTTCATTCCTCGTGGAATCCCATCAATGCCTTCATAATCACAAAGGACATCATGAATATTAGTTTATAAATAAATTGCAAAAATCAATTATGGCCACTCTAGTAAACAACTCACAATAAAAATTAAAATAAATAACAATTCATATACGATGATCCATATGTACCATCTTGATGATTTCTATTGTATTGCATCTTCCAAAGGTGAGGTGTCATTCTCTGTGGTTTCAATGCAGTCTCTTGATTTCCATTGAAAATATTTTTTTCAGTTGTTCTATACCTGTGATTCTTAGAGAGAAAATGCATATACTCATTAAACACCTCCTTTCTTAAGCTTTTTGAGCGATGAGATTTGATCTTAGGACCACAAAATGGACATGCAAATTTACCCTTTGTCTAAAGACATACAATATATATATATATATATATATATATGGAATATCTATTTCAATTATAATTATATATAAACTATATTAACTAATTCATAGAATTAAATGCAATTAAAGTGGAACTTAAAAATACAAACCACAAAATTGGGTTAACCTTGAGGCATAGTGTTGTGTCCATACAACCATTGCATGGAATTGAAATTGCCTTTGTCGTATTGGTCTGGATACGTCTTACATAGTGATGCCATTGCATAACTTTAGTAGCTCATCTTTAAGAGGTTCTATATATACATTCATATCTTTGACTTGGTACTTAATTGATTGATTTGAAGTACATATAAAAGATATAATTATGAGAACCATTAAGATATATAAATCATGCACAAGAGTAAAATAAAAAATATATATATGACATTAGGAAACATAATATGACAAATGAGATGCCACAAATACATTAGAAATAAACAGTTGTAAGCAAAAAATACTTGGAATAATCATCGACAACATTATGTGCTTCCTCTTTATTGGAAACCAGGGAGGAATGTTATAGTTGATAAAAAAAGTAGAGAACACCGTGTAAATGGATTTCATCTGTGTAAATGGATTAACATCATCTTCTACCAAAGAAATCCTAAGATTACGAGGTTCTTCGCTAAAGTGAGGCCACTTTTCCTGCATATCTCCAAATGCAGAACCATCTGCAGTCATTTGAATAACATCACCTTGACACATGTTCCTAGCATGGTAATCCATAAATTGCGCTATGTTTTTGCACCTGAACAATCATTTTAAAGGTGGAATGATGGGAATATAATGAAGAACCTTGTGAGGCACCTTTTTTGTTACTTGATTTGTTCGATATCTACTTATATGACATTCCAGAAATTCTGTTGCAAATTCATGCTGATTATAATATATAACATGGTCATCAGGGCATGCATGAATTGCTTAATAATGCATTCCAATCTCTTTCATGATGGAAGATAAATCTTGATATGTGCGAGGTAAAATATTTGATGGTGGTAACGAAAATTCAGCTATCAAGCTACATAAAATAAAAATAAAAATAGAGTTAATATAATATATAAATAATATTAATGAAACACACTTCATCCATATTAATATGAATTATTAATTAACAATATAACTATTAGAGGAATAAAGATAAACTTTATCACGATCGTATATATGTGATGGATTATTTTACATACCTTAGAATCCATGTGATTGATATGTTTGAAATACTATTCATAACCTTCAAGTTCATTATCAACAATATAGCAGAGAGAAGATTTGTTTTGGAGCCTTCAGACAGGGATTCATATGCCTTATCGAGAAGAGGTATATCATGAAAATCATCATAGTCATCAATATTTTCATTATTATTTTCATCTTCATCATCCATTATAACATTAAATGAATCATGGATCAATGTATTTGTACCATCGTCTTCAACTATGTTATCAGTATGGTCATCTTCTTCAATATGATCAATCACTTGTTCTCCATTAAACATAGACGCTCCATGATCCTCTAGTACTTGTTCTGAAAGCACTTCCTCTCGACGATATTCCATAGGACGTCTTTCCTTTATAAATACATGAATACATCAATAATTAATAGTTAACATAGGAAATATTAAAATAATACATACATTTAGCAAAGAATTTTTTTTATAATGCTAAACCTACAAATGGACAATATTCATCCCCCCGTTAGTGTGTCCATGTTCCTAGAAATTCCCACAAACTGTCCATTGAAGAAAAAAAAATTCCCCAAAACGGCCGTCGAAGAATAAAACAATTCCTCAAACTGTCCATCAAGGAATACATAATTTCCACAAACTGTTCGTCACTTCTATGGAAAACATGTTGGAATGTTTAAGAATGTTTATATTTATAATTTTGCAATCGTCGAATACAAGATGATATGAACCTACTTACCGTTGGAAATATGGCTTTATAATGTTTAAAACATGTCTTTATATATTTGAAAAATACCCTGAGGTTGTTGCAAATCTGACGAACTAGTGTTGCAAATATAACGAACTAGTGTCGCAAATTTGATGATCTAGTGTCACAAATCCGACAAACTAGTGTTGCATATCTGACACAATAGTGTCACAAAGTGTTGTCGAAAAACCTACGATGAGGAAAGTCATAAAACTGACGATGCTGAAAGAAATCACAAGGTACAATACTTTTCATCATTGCAATCCAACAAAAACATAGTTTACATTGGATGTCGTCAGATTCTGTGCTCAAGTCCTATTGTGGTTGGAGTGAAGTCATGCACATGATCCATTTAGAATATTTTCAAAAAACCAAACATAGGTGGACCCCCCCACCCCCAAGGCATTAAGGGAGTGATGGTGTCACCCTTCTGTAAGCATGCGAGGAGGGATGGAAGATTGACCATCACCCCCTAAAGGCACGCCGAGGGCGAATATGGTCAAAACATGGGAAAAATGGGGAAAGAGAAAGGTGAACATAAGTGTTCCAACTATTTAATGAATCTAGGGGTCTCTAAGGATTCTATAGGGTGGAAAATAAGGGTATAAAAACTATCCATCGGATATCCAACTTTTACATATAAGTCTTCTTGGTTTTCTCTTACTGATCTTGAAATATTAGTTTTTATTTTTGAACCTAAATTTTGTGCTTTTCTTTTTCTTTTCTTTAATTTTACTTTAGATTTGTCGATGTTTTATTTTCAATGCTTGTTAATTCATATATTTTTAAATTTTGGTTTTCAAAAAGTTCCTTTTATATTTCACTACTTTTACTGTTGGCGAAAAAATGGTCACCACTCCAATCCTTTTATATTTCACTATTTTAGTTAATGCAACAATTTGATTCTTCACTTGCCATAAATTGTCGGTAGAGGATGATGCTACAGTTAGAGCACCAACTAGATGAGTAGCCACTGATTCAATATTGATTGCATACTCCAAAGCAACTCGAGGTGACACATGAACCTGTTGCGTTAAGGGAATTTGAGTCAAAGGTAATAGTCTTTAAATAAACCATTTCTTATGGTAGTCATCATGCATAAGAAATGAAATATTTTATAACACATCTTTGAATCATAGTGCATAATCCCAGGTTGATTCTCCTTGTATATGTGATATTTGTATTAGATTTGCAATTCCTTTCTATTAGGACTTTGGTAGTTGAAATTCATCTAAGAACAAATTATTTACCTCTTGTGGTGTTAGGGTTGTTGCATTGGGATCCCTTCATTCGATCAACTTCATATAGAATTATAAATATTCCACACATTTTAGTATGGATTTTATTCAACCTCAATGCAAGAGGAACCCCTTTGTATTTCCAAATTCATTCACAAAATGACCACTGCTAGTCTGCATCTACTTCATTTCCTCTCCTGAAAATTTTTGAAATTTCATTGATCAACTTTCTTGTACTCCAACCATACTAGTGACTGGAGGTACTAGCAACAAAAATCCTCGAGGTTTTGGATGAGCCATGGTGTTACTAATTCTCTACTAAGAATTGTTACCAGTTCCACTCACTATTTTACCTTCTTGTAAAATGCCAAAATTACTAATTGTTTGATTATAACAAGCTGACTGTAAAACAAGTTTATTAAATTTTGTAAGGCTTCCTAGGGGTAGTCAAAGGAATGTTGTTTCCATTACTTCCAGTGTATCCTTCTGCAACAATGGGGTGTTTAGTTTTTGGGGGTCTGTTGTTTTCTATAGGTCTTGATAATTTTGAATGTTCTGGAACTTCATCGAGGTTTGGATCAGGTGACTAATTTCAAAAAATGGTACTTGTAACTAAACTTCACAGTATCTTTCCTCATTTACACCTTATACCCAACTCCTCCTTGCCGGGTCATTCTTCACTTCTATTCCTCTTCCTTTAGACCATGAACTAACCATTTCCTCTCTCTAATTTACCTTGCACAACTCACTTTCCCTTTATTCACTATTTTCTCTATTCCACAACTCGTTTCCTAGTTTCAAACCTCTTTTTTTTTCTCATCTTTGTTTTCCACCACTTTTCACATATTTTTGATATTCTTGCTACACACTCATCCCTAATGTTACGATTGGATAGTTCCCCCATTGCACAACTTTTCACACCTTGGGAGCATCATCGAAACCACTCTTCTAGTGTTGTGAGGGTTTTAATACTCCATTCTAAATAGGTTCATGGGAACTACTATGTACTCAGCCATATGTTACGGAGAGAAATTCCTATGGCTTGGGGTACCACAACAGACATCTATGACTCCAGAAATCAATATTTCCCAATATGCAATAGAAATAAAATGTCTAACACTAAAGGATCAGACCTCATACCTTATTTCGGATGGTTGAAGTAGATCCCCATTAAGCTTTCCAATATTCAGCTTGAATTGATATAATACTTCCTCAACAACAAGTAAACAATACAAGCATACTATATATCATGGTGTTAGATCTATTCTAGCATATATAATCAATAATGTAAAAGCATTTGACATATTCCAATGGATACAACATTCAATCAAATACACATCATTGGACAAGGAAAGATAGTTCTTATTAATATAAATCAGAGATTACAAGATAGATACAACCTCTGACAGCATGTCTACCAATCGGAGAAACTAAATCCCCCACTTGGTCCTCCACCACCTCAATCCTCCATCACTTAGATAGCAAGCTCACTAGCAAAATGCAAGCTTGGGAAGAACACAACAGTGCTCCAAAGGGACAAAGGGATGCAGACTCAAGCATAAATTCCGGAAACAATGGACTATAGTTTCGATGCTTTCAATCTCTCTATATGCCTTCAATGTACCAAGGGGTTCCTTATATAGCTTCACAAGGGATAATGAAGGGTCGAATCTGAGCGATCTCAAGGAATATGGAAGGCTAGGAGTCAAATGAGTTGGATCCATGTCAAGGAAAACTCCAAAATGATTTGGACTATGCACACATCCCGATGTACACGGATATAGGGGTCAAACTCGTGTATGTACGCGGTTATCGGAGAAAAAGCCACGTATATCATCTTTTATATAGTTTTTTAGGGATGATCAAGGTAACATCAAAGGATACAATATGGTCCATGGGGTCTAAAGAGTCTGCAGCGGGATAGGGGAAGGCCATACAAAGTGTGATTCACCTAGAGTGGTGAAATCCACTATAACAGATGCCCCCTAATGTGTGAGGTCAAAGGGGTCATATGATGGCCGAAATGCATTATAAGTCCATCCCAGAAGTGGAGTGATGAAGGATCCCAAATGGAAGACCATCCACCCAATCAGCATAGTACCATGATAGAACTCTGCATATAACTGCAAGTACATATAGCAGTCCCGGATACATAAGAGTACAATGGCCATGAATAGGCATAATACATGATATCACATATGTGGTCATCACCACGTACAATATACATAGATCAGAATCTCCATGATGAAGATATACAAAGGACCATGATCTCCAAAATGGCTGAAGATATACAATAGATCAAGATCTCCATAATGGCTGGAAATATCTGACATACACTGGAATCAAGTCATGAGAGCTGAAATCTCATGAACACTGGCACGATCAAGGAGGTAGCATATAAGAGATGCCACCAGTCTGGAAGGTCTTCTACACAAAACGCTATGAGTACATGTCCTACTATGTGAATAGAGGTGTCGAGGTCGAACATAGTAGTCCATCATCTGATTACTGGTCATTGATGTATACCGTTAACAGATGCGAGATCACCCACCGATAATGATAATAGGAATCAAGGTACTAGAGTGCAAACTAACAAGTGTGAATAGATGTGTTGAGGTCGAACACTTGAGAGAATCCATCAATCAGGGGAAATTGATGTATTCCCAAGAAACTGTCGATGGCAAGAGAACCTGCCACTGATGACTGCAAGTCTCAAGGCACTCAAAAGGACTCTAGATTCCAATCCCAAAATAAATGATCTGAAGTCAATGGGATGAAATTTGCTAGAAGGAGGGCATTAAGGCATCCCCCATCATCCAACATGAGGTACTCAGCAAAGCTGTCTAATGTGGAATGACTCGATCATAAAGTGCATGAACCAATAACTGTACCGAGAATGGCCGACATGCAAAGTCAAGATAACTGAGGAATTGCCGACACAGGTTACAACTTCCTTTGAACACGAACATAACGACATATGGTGACTGAATGAAGGCAGCATAGACTCGATATAAAAACTAGGACATCTCTGTGACACAGGAGGCATCAACAGAGGCTCCATAGGGACTGGAAGCTTAACCAGTCGATGGAGATAAACTCAGATAACGAGTACAGCTCCTAAGTCAAACTATAACCCAACAAATGGATGTGATATATAGTGCTCTGTTCGAAGGAGACACAACTCGACAGCTACCAAAAGATAACATCTTTCCTTGTCCGGATTTTTGTTTTTTGATTTTTTTTTTCGACTTTTTCAATTATTTGAAAAGTTTGAAAAAAGAATAAAGTAGATTTATAGTTACAAACTAGGAGGAGACGAGTGTCATAAGGGCAAACAAACTAGTTCCAAGCAGTGGAACATACCTATGCTCAATGCAAGGATACATGTGTAGGATATCGACACTCGGGGGAAAATCCTCTCTCGGTAAAAAGGGAATCAAGCTGCGAAGGATATAAAAATGGCTCTGCATGGCTAGACATGAGACAAGCTTGGGCTATATGGCTGAAACGCAATGTCAGGGGAGCTGGCATAAAGCTCAATAAGGCAGGAAAAGCTCATGATAATGCATTCACAACTTGACATAAGGGGAGTCCGGAGGGAAAAGGGCTAGCATAAGATCAAGAGGAGTATGAGGCTCTTGCTAAATGTCATGGCAATACTATACAATGGACTCCCATACCCTAAAGGAGAAAACATCGGCATGGGCACCAAATGCAAATAAGGTGCTAACTAGGGTACCCATGTAAGGTGGAACTCTACCACTCACATCATGCCACTTCCAAAGCAGCAAGAAGGTTTCGTGACATAATAGAGTGGGTTCGTACCTAAGGTCATAGTGACATGGTCATAAGGTCATGCAAAATGCAAATGGTGGTGAACCTAACCTATATGCTAGTATAGATGTTATACCTAAGATCAGTATGAAAGGATCAATCCAAAGTCTGAAACAGCACTGAAAATGGTCTTCTACATCACAAATTATGTCAGAAACGGTCCAAAATTGTTAGAAACTGTTAAAACTATAGGAAAGCGGGTAAAAATTTTCAAATATTTGAAATTTTTTCTATAAATAGTAAAAAATATAAATCATTTGAAACTTTTACCCATTGGAGCTCTGATATTCAACTGCAAATTCCAAGAGATCTAGCCGGCGGAATTCACAACCGTTTCTTCCAGGTAGTTACTCATGCTCTCCTCATGCATTTCAATATAATTTTTGTTGATTTTCATGGTAAAATGAGGTAGTTCAGGCCAATTCTACATGAGCGCTATGGCCCACGCAGGTATCGAAGCTTTTTCCATGTATAGGGCTGGCTATACGCGGAAAAGGGGCTAGAAACTACGTACATACGCGGCTGTTTGCAAAACAGTCGCGTATGACGCAGCACAAGTGGATTTACAAGAATCTAATGGACAATTGGGTAATTTCTCATGCAGGATGGTGCTAGAATGGAGAGAGTACGAGCATGGTGAAGTAGAGGAAGCTGTAAGGGATGACGTAATGGCTCAACAAGCTCTTAGAAGATCTGGACTCTACAAGTTTTGGTGCCTTGGTGGCTTGAGGGCCAAACCAAGACTGCTAGAGATGCTGGTAAACTATTGGTATCCAGACTCAGAGTCCTTTAGGATAGATGGGATGTCTCTCACTATAGAGGTGGAAGACATATACTTCATCACAGGTTTATCTAGACGAGGGGAGGTGGTGAACCTTCATTCTCGAGGTGGGCTAGGTGGTGGGCTTACTATCGATGAGTACGTAGTTGTGTACTGCTACCCAAATACTGAGAAGGTGGGAAGCCAAGTCCCCACCAATGCTATACAGGTGCTGGGCCTAAAGGCCATACTACTGACGCTGGGCAGGATAGCAAGCTTATCCTCACTCCATCAGGCCTCCTGGCCACTAATGTACTATGCAGTGGAGTGTATGAGACCGACCATATATGACTGGAGTACTACACTACTGAGCAACATGAAACACCAGCTCGGTGAGTGTAAGGCAGGTAGGATATGGAAATTTGGGTTCAGCAGCATATTGAGCACATTTTTCTTCGAGCGTGTTCCAGGATTGAGCCCTAGAGTGGACGTTCCTCTCCACGGGGTTTGAGATCTAGCCCAACAGCGTTGGGCAGATGCTATGCATAGACTGGGGGGTGGTAGGGTGTCCAACCCATATCCAACTGACTTCTTTCCATGGTGGTGACAACAGATTGTTGCCATAGATGAATACCCCTATGGGGGGATAGATTTCCAGGGGGATCTAGACATGCCATTGCCACCAGGATCAGCATACGGAGAGATAGGTATCGAATCTCGACTCTCACTCTTTTTAAATTTTTTTTGAGTTATTTAATTTTTTTTGTATTTTCTTGATTATATTGAATCAAAAAGACATGTTTTTGCGTGACAACACATAGTGACATCTACCATTCATGTGCAGATGTAGGACCACGGTGCCCAGAGGGCTTCCCACATCATAGATGGAGGGGAAGAGGGGATGACATCACAGGTGCAGATGCGGAGTGAATGCTCCAGGGCATTCATACCAACTTCGTACGACTGACTCATAGAGTTCCCATGGTGCAAGTCGAGGACTTACCTGAGGCCATGCAGCGACAGGTGGTGGGTGTGCCACGTGCATGGGTGCGTTTATTCCGATGGCTAGCTAGAGCCGTAGTGACGTATCATGATCACAACCATCCCCCTCCACAAGATTAGACACCTGGGAGTGGATATGTATTTTGTACTACCGTGTATTATATGATGGAAGCTTTGAAAGCTCCACTTTTGTATATGACACTATGTATTACCACATTTTTTATATATATAAAACGTTTTATGGTGATCGGTTTATTTATTTACATGTGTAAAAATGTTTATGATTAATTTATTATGAATGAAACAAATTCCGATCTAACACGTAGTTAGCATATGATTCAGCAACCTGATTATCATTTCTTGGAATGTGTATATATGTAATACTGTCAAATTGCCATTCTAACAATCTCACATGTAAGAATCTTCTCAATAATGTCGGATCTCTAACATGGTACAAACCATTGGGATGTGACACTACTAACTCCGAATTAAGACGTACCTCAAGAGATAGAACACCATGTGAAATGGCATCCCGTGGAAGCTCGATAACGGTACTATATTCAGCAAGATTGTTGGAAGAAGGCCGTAGACATACACCTCCTGAAGATAGTACCTGACCCATAGGAGTATAAATCACCCAAGCAGCAGAGGCTGAGTGTTGAGTGTGATGACTTGCACCATCCGTGAATCCTATGTAGGTGGAAGATTCCATTGACATCTGCCACAAGAAACAAAAACTAATCACAAACCCGATCATGATAAGAAAAAGACCTAACTATGCAAAGCTGTACAATAATATACAACAAGCAGCCTTGGCTAAAGATCATGCATAGTATTTTTTGAGATAGATCCGATTTATAGGCTCCACCAAAGTTGTGCCTTCATAATCGACTAACTCATAGGCACCCTTCTCTAAGACATGCTTGACCACGTAAGGACCATGCCACATAGGATTAAATTTCCCTGCCCCCAAGGGTTCTTTCGATTGATCCCACAAAAGGACCAAGTCTCCTTCACTAAACGCTCTTGGACGGACAGACTTGTCATATTGGACCTTAACATGACGCTTATTAACCTATAGAATCACCAAGGCATCTCAACGCTGCTTATCAAGTTGCTCGAGGTGGACCAAACGCTCCTCCAAAGGTGAAGTGTCTGGTAAGAGCTCCACAACTAGCTTCAACAAAGGAATCTCACATTCAACTGGAAATATCGACTCCACTCCATGCACAAGCTGATATGGAGAAAAACCAGTGGCAGTCTTAACCGCGGTTCGATATGCCCACAAAGCAGGGTATAACATAATATGCCAATTCGTGTTGCTCTGTGCGATGGTTCGTTGGAGAATGGACTTAAGTGATTTATTCACTTCTTCAACCTGTCCATTCGCTAGGGAGTGGTAAGAAGAGGAGTTCTCTTGCTTATACCCTAACTTGGATGCCAACTCTTCCATCATACGGTTCTGAAAGTGCGATCCATGGTCAGTGACAAGCTCTCTCGGAATCCTAAACCTAGTAATGATTTGGTTGAATACGAAGTGAGCGGCTGTCTCATCGTCAGATTTTACTGTAGGCATTGCCTCAGCCCATTTCGTGAAATAATCCACAGCCACTATAATATGATGGTGCCCCCCAGCTGAAGCTGGGCTGCAATCCATAAAATTGAGCCCCCACTTAGTGAAGGGACCAGTGATGATAATGGGATGTAACGGGGTAGGCTTTGAGCGCATATTTCATGCAAACACCTGGAAAGGGTGGCACCTCTTGACCGCATCAACACAATCTTTAAAGATCGACGGCCATAAATAACCCGCTCTCAAAATATTTTGAGCTGTAGAAAGCCCAGATAAATGACCACCACACGCCCCTCCGTGGCAATCATTCAACACAACCTCAGCCTCCTCGTGAGTTAAACATCGTCGTAAAATGGAATCTACCCCACGACGGTACAAAGTATTGTCCACTATAAGGTAGTTCTTAGAGACGAGACGTAATCATCGTCGTTCATCTCGCGAGAGGTGAGTAGGGGTCCTATGTGTTTGTAGATATACTATGATATCTCCATACCATGGGTCCGACATCGAGATTAAGAAGATGTGTTCATCAACAAACGTATCTTCACAAACCGACTCCTCGGCCTTGCTCGAGAAATTTGATATAAGCTCTGCAAAGATTAACGACTTCTTCGATTTTGCTGAAACAAACTCATGATCAAACTCTTGTAGGATGACAATCCATTTATTATACTTTCCCCCAATCATCCTTCATGTGAGGATGAATTGAAACGGATTGACATGGGCCATAACCGAGGTCTGGTGAAGGAGGATATAATGTCTCAAATGCTGAACCGCATGTACGGTCACTAAGGCAAGCTTCTCAACATGAGAATACCAAATCTCTGCGTCAATAAGGTTTCGGCTCAGATAATATATGACATGCTCCTGGAGCTCCTCATCCTCCTGAACCAATACCATACCAATCGTCTCTAAAGACGCGGCCACATATAATAGGAAATCATGGCTATAATCCAGAGGACTAATCACCGGGGCCGATGCTAGGGCTTGCTTAAGTGCATCGAAGGACTCCTGGGCTCACTCATCCCATTCAAAGGGAGTATCCTTCTTCAAGAGACGCATGAAGCCTCTAGTCAAATTGGTAAAATTGACCACAAATATTCATAAGAAGTTTGCCATACCTTGCAAACACTGAAGATGATGAATATTCTTCAGGGGAGACAACTGAAGTATTGCCTCAACCTTCAAGGGATCGACTCTTATGCCCTCTTTTGAAACGATGAATCCTAATAAATGACCCGACTTTACGCAAAAGATGCACTTATGAGGGTTTAATCGAACCGAATAGTGTCAGCATCTTTCGAAGACCAATCTCAAGTGATAAGAATGATGCATTCTCATATAAGAATGAGCAGCGAGGTCATCCAAAAATAATTCAATAATAGACTTGTGATCGTGAAAAATCAAGGTCATTTCCCGCTGGAATGTAGCTCCGGCGTTTTTAAGGCCGAAAGGAATTTTTCGATATGCAAACGTTCCCCAAGGACAAATAAATGCAGTTTTGTGTTGGTCCTCGAGTTTAATATGGATCTGATTATACCCGAAAAAGCCGTCCATAAAGGAGAACACCTCGCCACCCACACACTCATCAAAAATCTGATCTATAAATGGTGTGGGGAAGTTATCCTTAGGACAGGCATGATTTAAATCATGGAAATCAGTGCATATTCGGATCACTCCCTACTTCTTATCCACCAGAACGGGGTTTGAAACCCACTCCATCAAGGGAACGAGATAGATGAAACCGACTTTCAACAGCTTCTCTATCTCTGCCTTAATGGCGGGTGCTTTCCTAGGATTCACGGTGCATAAGCATTGTCGAACAGGCTTAGTGTTGGGGTAAGTCTTAATCTCATGTTTGACAATTCGAGGGTCAATACCTGGCATCTCATCATAAGACCAAGAAAAAATATCATGGAATTCCTTGAATAGCTCGGTATACTCGAGAATCTCAGCCTGGGAACAATCCGCCCCAATATAGACATTCTCAATGGTGCTAGGATCACGAGAGATGTTGATAGAAATTATGGAAGATATGTTCACCATGTTCCCATCAGCCATCTGACCAGGAGAGCTTAATGGAATCATGGGACTACCAACTCTCTAACTAAGAATCTCCCTATAATCCTCATGCTCCAAACGGTCAAGTGGTGGAAGGAAATATGATCTATGATGAAGTTCCTCCCATGGCGGCTCAACACCTGACATAGCCTTGATGATCACTTCATCTGAAGGGAAAACCATATCAAGGCAGTCATGGGCATGAGAAGATTGTACTGCCCATGCGGGTAGCACATAGGGGTCTTCCTCTTCCATCCGCGAAGAGGAAGAACAAGGCTCTGCAACATTCATAATATTGGCTTGATAAGCTATCATGGTTGTAGGAAGCAGCACGTTGGTTTCGACAGGCTCACTCGAAATACTCAGTGTAGGAAGAATCCAAGGATCTCCCATATAAGTCGTGCGAAAAGACACTGAGGTCGTAGAAGTCAAAGCTCTATTGGAACAAGATCCTATCATGAGGAACGGCCCAGGACAACTAAAGCTTCCCATAAGGGATGGATACATGCCTACACCCACACTCCTAGTTGTCAGCTGAGAGTGTTCAATGACCAGAAGCAAAGTTCCCGAAGATGTAGTAACAGGGGAATTCTTGAATTTCATCTGATCAATCATTACAATATTCCCGTTATGAGGAAAGCATACAACGCGAAACACAGAAGAAGCAACGGCTTGCATACTATACATCCAGTTTCGACCCAGCAAGAGATTGTAGTCGAGGGGTGCATCAACCACCTCAACCTCTATCGCAATGGTCTTCCCTCTCAAATGGAATTTAAGGGATGGAATGATTCTGTGCAGCCTAAACAATCTCCCATCAAAAGCAGTTAACATAGTCGCTGACTTCGATAACTCAGGAGAACCAAGACCCTTCCAACAGGAAAAAGACATCACAGATGCAGCAGCGCCCTCGTCAATCACAGTGTGCTTGACGATCATATTAAGACATTCTACGTGTACCAAAAGCGACACATAGTAGGGCAAGCGAGGCTGATGACTTGTAGTTTCAAATTTGATTACTTAGGAAGAATCATCACCGTTCACACCAAGAGCAGAAAGCAAAGCCTTCCTTTGCGAAGGACAACTCTGAAGCACTTCCAAGGCAGACATCGCACAAGGAGTATGGCCCAAATCCTCGACAACTGAATAATTCTGGGCGTCTCAGGCATTTGGATTATTCCCCGAGCACTTAAGTACCCCTTTAGGAATGTGAGGTGCAGCTTCAGGTTTATCTGCAGGTTTCTCAATGCGTAAAGGAGTTCCTGGTGGATCGGGTTCTTTGCCTGGGTTGGGTTGTGACGATCCATAATCTTTCACACGAGTCATAACCTTGGTAGCATGGACCATGTTAATGCACCCACGAGCACTAGCCTCTGGTGGATCATTCTCACTAGATTGCTCCTGGGACTTCGAGTTCATATTCTGGTTATGCGGTAAAGGGTTCGTTAGCACCACTGGGCCTTGTGCTAAGAGTCTAGAAGATTCATCAATTCTAGGGCACAAGTAAGTGAGGTGATCATCCTTACATAGCTTGCAAGGGAATTTAACCTTACGTTTCGCTTGCTTTTCCCCACCAGCATTCTGACCGTTCTTGTCATTATTGGAATCATTCTCATTTCTATTCCCACCCTTTCGATTATTATTCTTACCATTTTTCTTGTTCCGTTCGGGTTGCTGGTTACCCTTTTGGTCCGACGACTGCACAGAAAGTACACTCGTCGTTTGGGTGGGTTGAGATGAAGCTGTAGCTTGTGCCGAAGCAGAATGGTTGAGCGACAATTGACTAACTTGTTTTGCAACTGAATCTGCAGGTTTCGCACTTGCACAACCCACAATGCCATCGGCATGTGGTCCAGGTTTAACCTTGGGATCGAAACTAGAATGAGGAGCATTGGGAATAATCTCATACAACAAACCGGATTGAGCATAAATCAAGTCCAGTTCCTGCACCCTAAAGATTGCTTGTTCCTAATTCTGCACTCGAGATGTAGAAACATCCTTCGCGATATATGGCAATAAATACTTGAGGAACCACTCGAGAAGGAACTCCGACAATATAAAGGCTTTAATTAATATCTTCCGTCTACACCACTCCTGAATATGTTCAGAAATATGGGTGGCTTTATCCTGCTGAAATGTCGACAAGAGTTCAGTACCAACGTCATAGCGCACTGGTAGCTGGAAGTGATTAAGAAAATTCATCGCAAGATCATCGAACAAGGTAAAGGCTCCCTTTGGTAACTCTATATACCATTTTGCAGCAGGCCCTATAAGGGTGCGTTGAAATAGTCGCAAGCGGACTGAGTCCTGATGTAACGAATTCGAAGAGCACCAAAGGTGAAACATGGTAACGTGTTTGCTTGGATCCTCTCCCAGTTTTCCTTCGAACTTAGGTATGTCCGAAGGAAGCTTGGTAGGGACAGCTGGCCAATCCGGGTCATGAGCCATGGGATCGTTCGTAAGTCTTGATAAGTTAGGAAGGTTGAGCGTCGCGAGGAAAGGGAGCTTAGCATGATGAGGTCGATGGAACGCTCCTTGATTCACATAGGTTTGAGCACCACCATGGCCTTGGCCATAGTGTCCTCCTCTTGTCTGACCTGTATAAGGTGACATGGAAGTACCATAGTAAGGTGGACCTTGACTAGTAGGGGCTACGAAGCCATAATTGGGAGAGTAAGTAGGTTGTTGATACCCGCCTCCATAAGGTGAAGAAACCTGTCCATACTGCGGACCATAATAAGGTCCATAGGTCATCGCATGTGATGTCCCATGGGACACTCCATACGTAGGAAGATAAGCTTCAGAAGGGGGAACATACATACCCGAAGTAGGTACATATGCTCCGCATGTAACAAGCTGACCACTAGAAGGGTGAATATAGCCTCCCGAAGCAACGGGTGGTATATGAACTTGAGACACAATGGGTCTAGTAACCGTAGCATGGACCTGACTCGTAGCCATATATCAGCTTGAAGGACCACGTGAATAAGGTGGAGGATGTACATTTGAAGAAATCAAAACCGAGGATGAAGGAATCTCAGTGATAAGATATGTACTAGTGCCTATCGTCACCCATCTCGGACCTAGTATCCTAATCAAATCACTAACCCTAGACCTAGGAGAGGGATGCGATGGAGCTTCCACCACTGGGATGGAAGGTGCAATGTGACTAGTACTCCCAAACCTCTCCGCATGGTAAGGAATGGGATTGCCCCTAGGAATAGTTCTATGCTCAAAGTCAGATTCAACATGAAATGTCAAATCATGCATAGGAAAATCAGTCGTAGCATAACTACCATAGCTAGTGCTAGGAGGGTCAAAGTGAGTCTCGGCATCTTCTGGCATTCCATACCGGTAATGTGTCAATGGGGACTTAGCCCTAGAATGAGTAGGTCTATCATGTAAAGATCCTATCTGGGAAATCACGGGACCGAACTTAGCTAGGTCAGGTGAAGGATCATATGTAGGAGTAAATTCCCCATCGTCAATACGAAAGAGAGGAGGTGGCTCAGGAATAGTATCTGAATGATCCTCCATGGTGTGTGAATCAGTGTGTGACATAGTCCACCCAGACAGTCTAGGCACCTCTCCCAAAGGAGGAGGAGAAGTGGAAGGTGGAAGTCCTGCTAACCGATGAGAACGACGCGGAACCGCACTTGAATCCACAATGACTCAACAAAAAGCAAAGACTCTCTATTTACGTAAACCCTAGGCCAACTAGCATGCACAGAGAAATCACTAATAAAATCTAAAGCCAAATGCAAGCAAACAAGGGCTAGATAAGTGAGCTCCCAAATGTGGCCGGTATGTCTTGCCTAGGAGAGGCTTGAGAGGCCCTTGTCACCACAAGCGGAGGTACAGAATCAATTATTGTGGCCCTCAGCTTCAATGCATAAAGCGACTGTGCTGTCCGACCCCAACCTGGCCGGGACACATGCAGAATAACCTCTACACGTACCCCCTCGATATCCTAGGTAAGGTCACTAAGGTCACCTCAATATAATCAAAGCTCAGGCGGACAATCGTAGGCGGGATTGACTGTATGGGTAGGGTAGCAAAGACCGAAACTCTCGAAAGAGCCCCCAGATATGAATATAATCCTGGCAATATCGCCGGTGCTACTTAGTTATGACTAGGGGTCATCCCAATCACTAACCGCTCACACTGCCTCGTGCTTAACTCCCGTTTGAGAGGATGATCCTGAGAACGATGGTTATACCAAGGATTTCACACACTCCCTGGACAAACACCTAGATGTTGTTGTTTAGTGATCTTGGAGAATTAACTTACAATGAACTATTCCAAGATCCTAAAACCTAAGCTTGTTGGTGCACCCCAGAAAATAAAAGAGTGTCATTCATTTTAATTAGCATTGATTTTAGTTGGCTTTATTACTCAAAAATAGGATATGGTCATGCAACTAGTGGTGTTATGATGCAACAGAAGTAAAATGCACACCATAACAATCAATGCAAATGCATTGTGTCCATGTAAATAGGGTATGCTACTATGTGAAATGCACAATTTATTCTTCAAATGATGAATGCAAATTTTCCTATATGAATTCCTAACTAGTACTCCAAAGAAAATATAGATCTAATGCAAGTACAATGCAAAGTGCAACATGCAATGCATTATGATAAGCAAATATTTTTGGATTTTTTGAAAATATAAGAGATGCAAAAAACAAAAGAATGATTCTACCACCCTCAGACTCTGCAAGCACACATAAACAGCATCCAAGCAAAGCACTAAGGTAAAAGAACTCAAAACACTAATCTCAAACAAAAAACCGAAAATGCCATGACAAGAATGTTAACACCCAAAAAATGTTCACTACCTCATCTACCCCACTACATGGCTCATTTGTCCATTTTCCTACCATATTTCCCTTAAAAACCCTGAAAATCCCACTAAAAAGCCTCCAAAAGGCCATAAAACCATTTAAAAAGCCTCCAAAAGGAATTTTCCTCCAAAAAATAGCCAAAATTCCTCTAAAAATAGCAAAAATCCCCAAAAGGGAAGAAAAAATATAAAATAATGAGGAAAAGGAGGAAAAAACCCTAAACAACTCCCCTAAACCATATGGTTTCGAAAAACCATGGGCCAGCACTCCACCACTAAAAAACTATAAATAGGTGGTGGAGACCCCTTATTTCATATCCACAATCACACGCATCCTTACTTTGCCAAAATTGCTCTTGAAACCCTAGCTCACCCTTTGAGCTACTTTCACCATTGAGAGCCTCTTTTGGCCCATTTCCACCACCGGAGAAAGAGAAGGAGCAGCTGGAGCTCGGAGCAACCTCTCGGATCAGCGCAAAGGGCTTCACCAACCTCCACATCGGAGGTAATATCAATAAAAAACCATTCTTTATATTTTGCTATTTTGTTTCATGCACGTGTTTTAGATTAGTTTTTATTCCTGTTTAGCATTTTTATTTCCATTTTTCTGAACTGCTACTAAGGAGTCCATTCTCCTTAGTAGGTTCCCATTCGCACAAGCTAGGGGTAAAACCCTAGCCACAGTTTTGGCAACTCCCCTGTGTTTTTAATTTTTGGTTTCAGTTTTTGTTTTTTCCTTTCGGCTGTCCCTTTCGGCCGCCGTAAACCGCATTTTTTTCCTCCACAGTCGCGTCCCGAACGTGACATTCAGGCGTTTACCTGCGACCCGACCATGACTCTCAGATTGTTTCCAGTGCCCTGCCAGCGGATTCAATTCTGTTACTTGCGATCCAGCCGCGGCTAATCAGCCTGTTTGCTGTGATCTGACTGCGCCTATCGGCCATTTTCCTGCGCCCCATACGCATGTTTCAGCCCCTTAGCTGCGACCCAACCGTGCCTGTCGGCCATTTTCCCGTGTCCCGATCGCACGTTTCAACCCCTTAGCTGCGACCCGTCCGCGCCTACCGGCCATTTTCCTGTGTCCTGACCGCGCGTTTCATCCCCTTAGCTACGACCCGATCGCACCTGTTTTCCTCTAACCCGCGGCACGACCGCACGATTTCTCCACAGACCCGCGGTCTGATTTCTGCAATTTTTTTCCTATTTTTGAACCCAGCCCCTTTGCTACAATATTTTTTGCACCTGCACAGCCATCTATTCTACCTGCAGCCCTACTTCCCTATAGCCTTTTCTGCACCATTATTTCTGTTCCCTTTTTTATAGCATTGCTTTTACAATTTCAGCATCTCTGTTCAAAAAATTTTGCATGTTTAAATTTTTGAATTCAGTACTACTGTTAGTTAGGAAGTTGCCCCCTTTGTGTGTGGAACTTCTATTCTGGGTTCATCAACTCACGAGCACACACTCTGTCACCTAATTCAAGTGAGCCTTAAAAACTACTTAACTCAACCAACATTCTAACCCCACTTGGGGAACACAAAAGAATTTTTGTAGTTAGGTAGGATCGGGGGGATAGGCTTCCAATAACACCCCCCGGTTATTTACACTTGAGACATAGCTGTTGTCCAATTAGGGAACCAAAATCCCCTAGTATTTTTTGGCACGGTCACAACCAGTTTACCAGAGGGCCTCTCCTTTAGGAGGGTTGAAGTCGTGAGATTGGTTCTGGAGGCCTGAGTGGAATACCGCACTCCATTCAGTAACTGAAGGGCTACGTTTCACAGTTCTCAGGATATCCCTGTATAGGGGTATTGCGGTAAAAGGACCAAGTGGCAGATTCACCTTTCTGGACGTGTCATGAACGGGGTATCTTAGTTGCCATTCTTCTAGGATTGACTTCCCGATGTCCCTCCCGGTAGGGGGATATCTTAGCCACTTGTCTTTCCTATTCATATTGTCTGACTTGGATTTCATCACCTTGTAGAGGATATGCCTAGTTGAGTTAGAATACTTTTAGTTAGGTGTTTGCATGCTCCCTTACCTCCTTTTGGTCTAGTGAGTCCACCATTTTTTATTTTTAGGAAACCTGCTATTTGTTGGTATTCTGACCATTTCTGTTGACACTCCACCGATTGTAGCACAACTGTTATAGTAGGTGTTTTGAGTTGGTTGTTGGCCTGAGTGCCCTATTTTTTGAGCTCTCCTTCTGCACACTCGGTTGCATTAGGGTTTTTGAGCTGTTTTTTACTCACCTCAACCCACAGAGATTTGACACCATCTGTCACCATTGAGTCCCCGAGACATTCTCGGCACCTCAGAGGCGAGCCCCCTCAGCACGGTTTACTTGAAACCACCCGTCATCGACACAGATCATCCTCACTTGATACCACTTATCATAGATCTCGAGCCTTGTCCCTTGACTCCACTCATCAGTGGCATAGGACTCCGTCACCAGATATTGACGCCCCTTATTTTACTTCCGATTCTGAGAACCCCATTTACACTGCCCCTACTAGCCCCATGGCTGGCATGACTCCCACTCCCATCTTGGTAGGGACCATTGGTGGCACATCCACCACTACACTAGTTATCACACTTGCTATGGGTATGCCCTCCATGGGGCCCCCATCTACCGTTCCCCTCACGGCACCTATTCCCACAGCGAGAATACCTATTCCCACTCCATCAGTGGCTCACACTACCCATGGTGGCGCAGGACCATCCTATACCACCTTAGTCCCCCCACTTGGGGGAAACCTCCCTAACTCCACCCCTCCACTTGGGGGCATTGGCCCCAACTCGGTCCAACCCACTATTGTGTCACATCCGTCTTCCAGTTTGCCATTCATGGCTAGCCTCATCCTGCCCAATCTAGCCAAATTGACCAACGACCCTATCCGACACGACCCTGCATGGCCTCATATGCCCACCAAGCTCCCCTTTGACATCCCTAAGTTTGAGGGCAAGGCCGGTGAGGACCTGCAAAACCACATCATGTCCTTCCATCTATGGTGTTCCTCCAACTCCATAGTGGATGACTCTATTCTCCTCCGTCTCTTACAGTGCACCTTCACTGGCTCTGCGGCCAAGTGGTATATCGAGCAACCCCATGGAACCCATGCCACCTTTGCTTCCCTTGCCTTGACCTTTCTACAGTTCTTTCAGTTACTCATCCGCTATGACGTAGGCATTGAGATCCTCCTATCATGCAGACAAAGCACGGCAACCCACATCACGGACCACATTCATGAGTGGCGTCGACGCCGTAGCTTATGCAAGATCAAATTAGACGACCAGATCTTCCTTGATTGGTTCCTCAAATCCCTTCTTCCTATCATTGCTAAGGATGTGGCATCCGAACGACCCCAGTCTAAAGAAGAGGCCATCCTTAAGGCCCAGCAATTCGACCTCATTTACGCCTAGTCAGGTTATCTCTATACCATCATACCTGATGCCCCTCATGGCGAGTCCTCCCAGCACGATGCGCCGGGGGCATCCCACACTGCCAACGGTATCATTGGCCATATCTCTTCGCATCCTCAACCATTTTCCATAGCATGTCCTACCCTTGGCCCTGACCTCTCGTGGGCTACCTCACAGCCTGGAGCCACCAACTCGTATGCTCCCTTGACACATCACCACCATACCCATGGACCCTCATGTCCACCTCAATGTTTTGGTCATGCGACTCTGGCTTACGCCCCCCCAGTCGCACCTCAGCCCTACTACCACCAGCAGGATGCACCAGCCCCTATGCCTTCACCAGCCCAACTCGCTTATTACCTGCCACAGGCAGCCCCTGCGGCAACCCCACAACCTGCTCTGCAGCCCTATCAGCAACCCGCTCAAGTTGCTGCACCTGCGCAGCCTCCACCTACATATCATCCATCGCAGCCTGCTCCTGCACCTGCGCAACCTCAGAATCCACCTGCTGCCCAAGGGCAAGTTTACGCCCAACAAAACCCACAGCAAAACCAGAACAACCAACGCAACTAGGGCCAACAAAACCGCGGGAGGGGCCAAAATCGTGGAAATAACCAACCTGCAGACCAAGCTGGTCAACCACCTAATCCCCCCGATAATAATAATGCGGCCCCTGCTAACCAGAACCCTGATCGCCCGCCCAAGTAAGCCAAAAACCCCAATTTGTGAACAAACCGTCCTTGTTCTATTTGCGGGGTCTATGGCCACTACACACATTTTTTCCCTCACATGGAGCGAGTTCGGAAACTTTGGGCTGAAGATGCCCAACGCCAAGGGTAGGCGGCTCCTCAAGCACCACCCAACCCCCCATAACCTCAGCAGCCACCTTTGGTGCTGCAAAACCCCTTACCAACCCAAGGCGTAGTGAACACCCAACCATTGGCTCCCCCTCAAGCCAACACACCAACCCAACAACAAATCACTTACACTACTCCTGATCAACCCATGCATGACTCAGGTACCCACCACTTGTTGATGATGTCCTCCGATGAAGTCAACCTCCAGACCCGGCAGAACCAATATGGCTCCACCTCTGAATCCCCTCCCGTCGATAAACCCACTAACGCTCATCCCACTCATTGACACAATTCTTCGTCACTGCCTTACACATGAGGAAGCTGAACACGTCCTTAATGATTGTCATAGAGGTGCCTGCGGTGGCCATTTCTCCGGGATGGCCACTACCCAAAAGGTCGTCCACGTCGGATACTTCTGGCCCACACTTTTCACTGACTGTATCACTGCGGTCAAGCATTGCCATAATTGTCAACTTTTCGCCCCCAAGGCCCGGACACCATCCGCTCCATTGCACCCAGTCATCACCGTTGGTCCCTTTTGTAAGTGGGCCATCGACTTCATGGAGTGTCGACCCCCATCTGTGAATGGCCATAAGTATATCATTGTCGCCATCGATTACTTCACCAAATGGGCGGAAGCCATGCCCACCTTCAACTGTACCGCTAACAATGCTGCCCATTTCTTTTTTAACCATGTTATCACTCGATTCGGGGTCCCTAAACAGTTGGTCTCAGACCATGGATCACACTTTGACGATTCCGTGTGGCACAAGTTATCCACCCTCCTCAAGTTTGAACACCAATTTTCCTCTGCTTACTACCCTCAAGGGAACGGTCAAGTAGAAGCTGTTAACAAAATCCTCAAAACCATACTCCAATGCACTGTTGACCGACATAAGTCCAATTGGCACCATATGCTTTTCCCTGCCTTATGGGCTTACTGTACCTCCACCAAGACCACCACTGGTTTTACCCCGTTTCATCTTGTTCATGATGTAGAGTCTATCCTCCCCATCGAATGTCAGATACCCACCTTGCATATCGCTGTTGAGATCCTCCCCGATACCTCCCCCCTTGAACAATTTTTGCTATCCCTCAAACAAGCAGATGAAGATGATTGTGCCACTCTCCAGCACATCGAAGTGGCCAAAAACCACTCCAAAGCCAGTTATGACAAACATGTCCACCCTCGAACTTTCCACGAAGGGGACCTGTTATCACCCAAAAAGGGTTCACTACCTCATCTACCCCATTACATGGCTCATTTGTCCATTTTCCCACCATATTTCCATCAAAAACCCATAAAACCATGCAAAAAGCCTCCAAAAGGCTTAAAATGCCTCCAAAATGCCATAAAACCCTCTTTTCCTCCAAAAATATCCAAAAAGGAATAAAAAATATAAAATAATGAGGAAAATGAGGAAAAAACCCTAAACAGCTGAAACCCTAACCCTAAAACCGCATGGTTTCCAACTATAAATAAGTGATGGAGACCCCTTATTCAAGATCCACAATCACAAGTATCCTGCCTCTGCCAAAATTGCTCGTGAAACCCTAGCTCACCATTGAAGCTACTTTCACCGTGAGAGCCCCTTTTGGCCCATTTCCACCATTGGAGAAAGAGAAGAAGCAGCTTGAAGCTCGGAGCCACTGACATCGGACCAGGGCAACGGACTTCACCAATCTCCACATCGAAGGTAGCATCAATAAAGATCATTATTTACTATTTACTGTTTTTATTTCATGTTATTTACTTTATACTGTTTTGCTTCATGAATGTTTAAATTTAGTTTTTAATTCTGTTATAGCTTTTTAATTCATATATCATTGAACTGCTACTAAGGAATCCATTGTCCTTAGTAGGTACTCATTCGTACAAGCTAGGGATAAAACCCTAGCAACAGTTTTGGCGACTCCACTGGATTTTTTCTTTATTTTCTTTTCCGTTTTGTCTTTTCGGCTGTCGTTTTCGGTCGCCGTAAACCGCCGTTTTTTCTCCGTTTGCTGCGGTCCGACCGCGCCTTTTTTCCAGAAATCCGCGATTCAATCGCACCTGTTTTTCTTTAAACCCACGGTCCGCCCGTGACTTTTCAGCCCCTACACGCGACCCGACCGCGACTGTTGCCTTTAAACCCACGGTCCAACCACAGCTGTTATCCAAAAACCTGCGATTTGATCGCAACTGTTGCCTTCAAACCCGCGATCCGACCGCCGCTGTTATCCAAAAAACCTGCGCTCTGATCGCGACTGTTGCCTTCAAACCCGCGATCCGACCACTGCTGTTAGCCAAAAACCTGCGATCTGATCACGACTGTTGCCTTCAAACACGCGATCCGGCCGCCGCTGTTAGCCAAAAAACCTGCGATCTGCGCGCGACTTTTGCCTTCAAACCCGTGGTCCGGCCGCGTGATTTCGCCCCATACCCGCGATCTGTGATTTGATTTTTGCACTCGTTGCCGTGCCGAAACCCAGTCACTTTGCTACCATATTTCCTGGATCCCTACAGCCTTTCTGTCCCATGTTTACAGAATTGTTTACAAATTTTAGCATTGTTTATGCAGAATTATTTCAGCATTATTTATTCAGATAAATTTTGCATGGTATAAATTGCTTCATTCAAATTGTTATTTCGGAAGTTGCCCTAGCACTTCTCTTTTTGGGTTCATAACCTCACCGGCACACAATCTGTCACCTAAATCAAGTGAGACTTAAAAAACTACTTAACTCAACCAACATTCTAACCCCACTTGGGGAACACAAAAGAATTTTTGTAGTCAGGTAGGATCAAGGGGATAGGCTTCCAATAACGCCCCTTGGTTATTTACACTTGAGACATAGTTGTTGTCCTATAGGGAACCAAAATCCCTTAGTATTTTTTGACACGGTCACAACCAGATTATCAGAAGGCCTCTCCCTTAGGAGGGTTGAAGTCGTGAGATTGGTTCCGGAGGTCTGAGTGGAATACCGAACTCCATTCAGTAACTGAATGGATACCTTTCGCAGTTCTTGGAATATCCCTGTATAGGGAATATTGCGGTTAAAGGACCAAGCGGCAGATTTACCTTTCTGAACGTGTCATGAACGGGGTATCTTAGTTACCATTTTTCTAGGATTTGACTACCCAGTGTCCCTCCCGGTAGGGGGATACTTTAGCCACTTGGCTTTCCTATCCATATTGTCTGACTTGGATTTCATCACCTTGCAGAGGATATGTCTAGTTGAGTCATAATACTACTAGTTAGGTGTTTGCATGCTCCCTTACCTCCTTTTGGTCTAGTGATTCCACCGTTTTCTATTTTTAGCAAACCTGTTGCTTGTTGGTATTCTGACCATTTTTGTTGACACTCCGCCTATTTGTAGCACAGCTGTTACAGTGGGCGTTTTGAGTTGATTGTTGGCCTGAGTGCCCTATTTTTTGAGCTCTCCTTCTGCACACTCGGTTGCATTAGGGTTTTTTGAGCATTTTTGTAGTTACCTCAACTCACAGAGATTTGACATCATTTATCACCATTGCTTCCCCGAGACATTCTCGGCGCCTCAGAGGCAAGCCACCACAGCACGGATCACTTGATACCACTCGTCGTAGATCTCGAGCCTTGTCACTTGACTCCACTCGTCAGCGGCATAGGAATCCGTCACCAGATTCTGACGCCCCTACTAGCCCCATGGCTGGCATGATACCCACTCCCTTCATAGGAGGGACCGTTGGTGGCACATCCACCACTCCACCAGTTACCACACCTATCATGGGTATGCCCTCCACAGGAGGCCCCTCTACCGTTCCCCTCACAGTACCGATTCCCGCAGCAGGAATACCTATCCCCACTCCATTAGTGACTCATACCACCATTGGTGGGGTAGGTCCGACCTCCACCACCTTATTTCCCCCACTTGGGGGTAACCTCCCTCACATGACCCCTCCACTTGGGGGCATGGGCCCCAACTTGATCCAACCCACACCCGTGTCATACCCTTCGTTCAGTTTTCCATACATGGCTAGCCTCAACCTACCTAACCTAGCCAGATTAACCAACGACCCCATCCGACACAACCCTGCGTGGCCCCCCATGCCTACCAAGCTCCCCTCTGACATCCCTAAGTTCGAGGGTAAGGCAGGTGAGGACCCACATAACCATATCATGTCCTTCCATCTATGGTGTTCCTCAAATTCCATAGTAGACGACCCCATTCGCCTCCGTTTATTACAGTGCACTTTCACTGGCTCTGCTGCCAAATGGTATATCGAGCTGCCCCATGGAACCCATGCCACCTTTACATCCCTGGCCTCGACCTTCCTACAGTTCTTCCAGTTACCTGTCCGCTATGACGCGGGCGTAGAGATCCTCCTATCATGCCAGCAGAACACGGCTACCCATATCACTGACCACATTCACGAATGGCGGCGACGCCGTAGCCTATGCAAAATCAAGTTAGATGACCGGATCTTCCTCGATTGGTTCCTCAAATCCCTCCTTCCGCTCATTGCTAACGATGTGGCAGCCGAAAGAACCCAGTCGGAGGAAGAGGCTATCCTTAAAGCCCAGCAGTTCGATCTTATTTACACCCAGTCGGGTTATCTTTATACCATCATACCTGACGCCCCTCACGGCGATCCCTCCCAGCATGATCTGCTGGGGGCATCCCACGCTGCCAACGGCATCATTGGTCGTCTCTCTTCGCACCCTCAGCCATTTTCCATCGCCCGTCCTACCCTTGGCCTTGAACCTTCGCGGGATATAACACAGTCCGGAGCACACAACTCGTATGCTCAAATGCCACATCAACACCATTCCCATGGACCCTCATGTCCACCTCAGTGTTTCGGTAATATAACTCCCGCTTACACCCCCCCGGTCGCACCTCAGCCCTACTATCACCAGCAGGTTGCACCAGCTTCTGCGCCGTCACCAGCCCAACCTCATTATTATCAGCCACAGCCAGCCCTTGCGGAAAACCCACAACCCGCTCCTCAGCACTACCAACAACCTCCTCAAGTACCTGCACCAGTGCAGCCTCCACCTCCATACTATCCACCACAGCCCGCTCCCGCACCTGCGCAAACTCAGAACCCACCTACTACCCAAGGGCAGGTTTACGCCCAAGAAAACCCGTCGCTAAACCAGAACAACCAATGCAACCAGGGCCAACAAAACCGCGGCAGAGGCCGCAACCGTGGGAACAACCAACAGACCGAGCAAGCTGGTCAACACCCTAATCCCCCCGCTAACCATAACGCGGCCCCTACCAACCAAAACCCTGATCGCCTGCCCAAACAGGCTAAAAACCCTAATTTGTGAACCAACTATCCTTGTTCTGTTTGCGGGGTCTATGGCCACTACACACATTTTTGTCCACTGATGGAGCGAGTTCAATACCTATTGGCTGCTGATAGACTACGCCAAGGACAGGGGGCTCCTCAAGCACCACCCAATCCCCCACAACCTCAGCAGCCACCTTTGGTGCTACAAAACCCCTTGCCAAACCAAGGTCTAGTGCACACTGAACCATTGGCTCCATCTCCAGCTAATGCGCCCATCCAACAAATCACTTACGCGGCTCCTGATCCACCCACATTTGACTCAGGTACACACCATCTGTTGATGATGTCCTCCGATGAGGTCAACCTCCAGACTCGGCGGAACCAATATGGCTCCACCCCGGAAGCCCCTCCTGCCAATAACCCTGCTAACGCTCATCCCACTGATCAAGCGTTACGTATACCTCCACCTCCACTAGATGGAGCTCCCAAAATAGCCTGTTTTCCACTTCGCCATATCATCAACAACCCCAATGCGCGGGTTACGTCTAACTACAACATTGTCGATGATTTAGCCCAATCCACCGCAGCCATGTCTGCGTTAGAAGTCTTGAAAAAATGCCCTTCGCAGCGTAATACTTTACTCTCAGCCATTGGAGCTATCGATCCAAATGATTCACAGTTAATGGCATTTGATTTGGACAAGTCCGAACCCCGCCTGCCTTCCAATTTATCATTCCAAGTTTCTGTCTCCATTCGGAATTTTGTCGTCCATCGATGCATTATTGATGAAGGTGCTTCTACATGTGTCATGCCCATCTCCATCTGGCAGAAAATGGGATCCCCCACTCTCCAGCAATCCTCTACTGCGTTGCGAGCCTATGACGGCCGTTCAGCTCAACCACAAGGCTTATTGACCAATGTCCCCGTCCAGCTGGCTGGCAAAACCGTCCTAATCAACATCGAGGTTATCAATACCCAGCTCGATTATAACCTATTACTTGGCCGCAGCTACATGTATGCCATGTGAGCAGTCGCTTCTACCGTTTTTCGTATCATGATGTTCCCCCATGAGGGACACGTGGTCACGGTTGACCAACTTACTTACCACGATCCCAATGCCCCTGCGGCGCCCGAAAATGTTCTCCCCATGGTAGAACAACCTATCTCAGGTGCCACCAACACAGTCGTTTCTTCCATAGGGCCCGTGATCCCCATGGTTGAACTACCTATTTCGGATGCCACCACCTCATTCGTGTCTTTAGTGGGTCCCGGCGTTTACTCAGATGCACCAATGATCTCAACCTTCCCATCTATTCCACCCCCGTCTCCTACCACTGAAGTGTCCGACCTATGCACACTGTCCCACATCACGCGGACTCTTACTAATCAAACACCTTTGTTGCCTAAACCTCATTTGGTACCTAGTCACATTGGTGCTACACCCATTCATACTATTCCTTTCCTCTTCCCTCCCTCAGGAGTGGCTAGCCCCCCGGTCATGGCTACCCTCAACCTCCCCGGTTTAACCTTGGGATTACCCGTTTGGTATCTTTCGCCTCCCGTTCGTCCCCCGACACCAGATGTCGTCCTGCAATCGGTGCAACCCATCATCACTACTAATCAACCACCTCCCGGTGTCGCTACCCCATCGCCCTCCACAAAACCTCCCCCTCCTCTTACTAAAGCCACTGTGGGCAGAGGCCCCCAACCTTACACTGCTGTCCCACCTGCTAAGACAGTCAAAAACCCCCCTGTGTTTTGTGCTCCTCCCAAATGCGTGCTATGCGATGAGTTGGGCCATGCAACTCACTTATGTCCTCAGTTACCGTCATTAAAGAAGTACATGCAAATGCTCGACGACGACCCCACCATCCCGGTTGTCCATCTAGATCCAACCCCTACGCCTCGCGACAAATCCCTGCGCACTAACCACTCCTGTGCCTTATACGAGGTTTACGGGCATTACTCCCATCACTGTCCCGATCTCCCCGAGTACAGGCTAGCTCTCTTTGATATGAACAATCTCGAACTTGAGACGGCACCACTCATTATTGAGGAAATCCATTCCCCAGTCTCTTCCCCTTCCGAAGAGGTTAATACCACTCTCTTTGAGATAAGCAATCTGGATCTCGAGATGGCCCGCCTCACCATTAAGGAAATCCACTTCCCGGTCTCTCCCCCTTCCGGAAAGGTCAATCCCATTCTTTTGGAGATGAAACATTTAGATCTGGCAAAGACATCACCCACCATTGTGGAGATCCACCCCCCTAACTCTCCCTCTTCCGAAGAGATTAATACCATATATATGATCTCTTCCGTCACTACACCCCCGTCAATCGATTTGATGACCCAAACATTCCGTACGGATGAAGAAATTCTTGAAGCTCTCACTGCCCTGGACTATCCTTGGGATGACATGCACCATCGTTCCTACTTTCTCCCAGATGAATATTCCTCTAACACTGCTACCCAATTTACAGTCGAGTCCAAAGACTTCCTTCCCCCCAAGGTTGACTGGTTCAAGGACCCGATTCCTGCTCCTGACGCCTTCGAAGAGGGTAACATGGGCAACATCTCACCTATCATCCAAATTGATATCGCTGCCCCCGGAGGCACCCCCGAACTCATCGCTTTAGGAGCATATTGCACTAAGCAAGAGATAGAGGAATACAAAACACTCTTCAAAGAATTCCGTGATGTCTTTGCCTGGTCCTATACCGAAATGCCTAGTCTTGACCCTGCCATTATAGAACACCACATTGACACATGGCCTGACATACCCCCCGTTCATCAGAAACAACGTCCTATTCATCCCTCCAAACTCCCAGCTGTCAAAGCAGAGATTGAGAAGCTTCGTACGGCAGGATTCATTTATCCTATTGCCTATACCACCTGGGTTTCAAACCCTGTTCCCGTCAATAAGAAACAAGGCACCATTCGAGTATGCACTGAATTCCGAGACTTAAACCGTGCCTGTCCCAAAGACAATTTCCCCATGCCATTCATTGCCCAGCTCATTGATGCATGTGCGGGGCATGACGTCCTCTCATTCATGGACGGTTTTTCTGGATACAATCAAATCCAAATCCGCAAAGAAGACCAGTACAAAACAGCTTTTACTACCCCATGGGGCACCTTTTCCTATTGCGTCATGCCTTTCGGCCTAAAAAATGCTGGTGCCACATTCCAGTGGGCCATGACCTATTGTTTTCATGATTTGGTCCATATCCTGCTCGTCTACCTTGATGACCTCACAGCTCATTCCCAAAAACGATCCGACCACCTTAATGATCTTCGGCAAGTTTTTCTACATTGTCGCAAATATCATATCCGCTTGAACCCACACAAGTGTGTCTTTTGCGTTCCGGCAGGCCGATTATTAGTTTTCATCATTTCCCAGAAAGGAATTACTGTTGATCCCCTGAAAGTCCAAGCCATCTTAGACCTTCCTTCTCCTCGAACGCTCCGACAACTCCAAAGTCTGCAAGGGCGATCCAATTTTCTTTGACGCTTCGTTCCTGATTACGCCACAACCGTCCACGGTTTCTTGCGCCTGCTCCATACCCACGTACCCTTTGTCTGGGACGCACAAGCAGAAGCTGCATTCAAAGACCTCAAGAAAGCTCTCACACAAGCCCCCTTGATCTCCCCTCCGGATTTCTCTAAAGACATCATCCTCTACGTTTCGGCATCTGAACATGCTGTGTCCGGAGTCTTGGTTCAAGAAGACACCTCCCGCCAAGAGCATGTCATTTACTACGTCAGCCATACATTGTCTGGCCCACCCCTACGTTACCCATATGAGGAGAGACTAGCCTTAGCCGTGGTATTTTCCGCCCAAAAATTGAGACACTACATTTTACTTAGTCATACCACAGTTGTCGCCGATTCTAACCCCATGGTATATCTCTTAAACTAGTGTCTCCTGCAAGGTCGTGTGGCTAAATGGGTCATTATCCTCCAGGAGTATGACCTCACATTCTGAACACCTAAGAGCACTAAAGCCCTTGCGCTTGCCCAGCTCCTCACTGATCTCCCCTCCTTCATCCCGGCCCCACCTATCTCTGAGGAGTTACCCGATAATCACTTGTTCACCATCTCGTCCGAAGACCCGTGGTACGGTGATATCTTGTTATACCTACGCACGCAAAAGTTTCGACCCACCGTCACTCATAATGGACGTCGTTGTATCCGTCATCAAGCCTCTCGCTACCTCCTCATCTGAGATGTCCTTTACCGGCGAGGAATCGACACGATTCTTCGTCGTTGCCTTACACATGAAGAAGCTGAACAGGTCCTTAATGATTGTCATAGCGGTGCCTGCGGCGGCCATTTCTCAGGAATGGCCACTGCCCAAAAGGTCATTCGCGTCGGATACTTTTGGCCTACACTTTTCACTGACTGCATCACTGCGGTCAAGCATTGCCACAACTGCCAACTTTTTGCCCCCAAAGCCAGGACACCACCTGCTTCGTTACACCCAGTCGTCACCGTTGGTCCCTTTTGTAAGTGGGCCATCGACTTCATGGAATGTAGACCCACATCTGCGAACGGCCATAAGTACATCGTTGTCGCCGTTGATTACTTCACCAAATGGGCAGAAGCCATGCCCACCTTCAACTGCACCGGTGAGACTGCTGCCCGTTTCTTTTTCAACCACGTTATCACTCGATTCGGGGTCCCTAAACAGTTAGTCTCAGACCATGGATCACACTTTGAAGATTCCATTTGGCGCGAATTATCCACTTTCCTCAAATTTCAACACCAGTTTTCCTCGGCTTACTACCCTCAAGGGAATGGTCAAGTCGAAGCTGTTAACAAAATCCTCAAAACCATACTCCAACGTACTGTTGATCAGCATAAGTCAAATTGGCATCATATGCTATTCCCTGCCTTATGGGCTTACCGTACCTCCACCAAAACCGCCACCGGTTTTACCCCTTTTCATTTAGTTCACGGTGTGGAGTCTGTCCTCCCCATCGAGTGTCAGATACCTGCCTTGCACATCGCCGTTGAGCTTTTTCCCAATACCTCCCCCCTTGAGCACCGTCTGCTATCCCTCGAACAAGCCGATGAAGATCATCGTGCCACCCTCCAGAACATCGAGGCTGCCAAAATCCGCTCCCAAGCCAGTTATGACAAACATGTTCACCCCCGAACTTTCCACGAAGGGGACCTTGTCCTCGCCTATGACCAAGCCAACGAAAAAAAAGGTAAAGGAAAGTTCGAATCCATGTAGCAAGGCCCTTACATTGTGCAGACTTGCCTCGGCAAGGGGGCATACGTGTTAGCTAACTCTGAAGGCCAACCTTTATGCAACCCCCGCAATGGGTTGTACCTTAAACGTTTTTACCCATAACTGAAACCGCGACCTCATTGGTCCGCATTGTACAGTTTGCTCTCCCTTTTTGTTTTTTACCTTTTTTACCATAATCTCACATTCATCGTCTTTGCATGCCCACAGATGGACCATCTTCCACCTCATTACATTGGCTACGCTGATGGGGCAAGCCGCTGGTCTCCCAATCTAGCTTCTTCCGCATGGGTCTTGTATTCCCCTTCCAATGAACTGATTCACCTTGACGGAACATGTATAGGCGCTGCTACCAATAACCAGGCAGAGTATGATGCTGTGACCGGTCTCCTGACTGCTGCCCTCCAGATGGGCATAGGTCACCTTCAGGTGTTCTTAGACTCCCAGCTACTTGTTTCCCAGCTCAACAACTGCTACCAGGTGCGCGATCCTTGCCTCTTTCGAAAATTCCTGTGTACAAAACAACTTAGCCGACAGTTTGAATCCATTACATTCACACATGTCCCAAAAGCTCAAAATAGTGTTGCAGATCAAATGGCTAATAATGTCCTCGATTGGCATATCAATCATACCATATAACACCTCCATCATGCATCTCATCCAACCAT
>LPNX011201482.1:288014-369415 GCA_001517045.1 Pseudotsuga menziesii
GGAATGCAGACTCAAGCATAAATTCCGTCAACAATGGACTATAGTTTCAATGCTTTCAATCTCTCTATATGCCTTCAATGTACCAAGGGGTTCCTTATATAGCTTCACAAGGGATAATGAAGGGTCGAATCCGAGCGATCTCAAGGCATATGGAAGGCCAGTAGTCAAATGAGTCGGATCCATGTCAAGAAAAACTCCAAAATGATTTGGACTATGCACACATCCCGATGTACGCAGATATAGGGGTCAAACTCGTGTATGTACGCGGTTATCGGGGAAAAAGCCGCGTATATCATCTTTTATATAGTTTTTTAGGGATGATCAAGGTAACATCAAAGGATACAATATGGTCGATGGGGTCTAAAGAGTCTGCAGCGGGACAGGGGAAGGCCATACAAAGTGTGATTCACCTAGAGTGGTGAAATCCGCTATAACACCATATAGGTATTTATCCACAACATGTCTTCCTTAAGTAGCCCACCTCTTTCTCCTTGCTTGAGATATTTTCATCCCTAGATATAGATTGTTTTTTTTTGCTAAAAGATAAGAAAACAACATGTAACTAGATCCAAGCCTACCTCTCCTATTCATAATTTAAATTCCTTAATTTAGCAAAATGTAAAGCCTTTAAGGAAATTCAACTGCTTATAGTTAGCGAGTTTACCATGTTGATCATATTCCTAAAGTTGCACCTAATATCTTTGTTAAGATTGAAGGTGAAATAAAGTCAGTTGACCCTCCTCCTCAAAGATCTACCAAAGACATCATGGACCTAGAAAGTGAACAACCTATAGAGTTTATTAATCCAAATACATTTGTTTTAGAACCTCAACGATATTCTAGTCCTTAATATACTCATGTTATCGATGATAATGTCACTTCTCAGTCACCTCTAGTTAATGAGTTTCCATATATCCTACTGTAAAATATTCTACTATTGAATATTTTCCTAGTCAACCTCACATTTTACAATATCTTTCGACCCCTTTTGAATTAGATTATTGTACTATCAACCGTAATGATTCTCCCTTTGATCCTCACACCAAGTTAGATCCTATAGTTAAAGGTAACACCTTTTAACAACTAGAAACTTCCTAACATAATTTACAGTTGAATAAAGGTGATGCTTCTTTTGTTCCTCCTTTACAATTGTAGGATCCTCTACCTACCCAAACCACTCAACCTCTTGTTGATGACCTTCCAACAATCACTAATGTTGAAAATATTTTGTCAGTTCCTCAAGAGGCTACCTGGTTAATCTCATCTACCCTTAACCAATCATTTCCCATTGTTAGCACTATAGACCTTTTAACTTTTACATCTAAAGAATTAAAATATTTCAATGAAGAAACTATGGTAGACTGTTTTAGTATGAAACAAAAGGAAATAATGAGAAGAAACACCAAAAGGAATATAGAGGGTCAATTTCTTCCTGTATCTATTTCTAGTCAAATAATTTGGAAACCATCTTCTGAAGATCCTCAGAGCGAGTTTATAGAAGTAGTTTCAGCTATGGGGGCCTTTACAGGAGATAATTAGGATTCTTTATCTATTTTGAATAAATAATTGGAAGAATATAAAATGAATAATGTGGTATTGAAAATTGGAAAAGAGACTCTACAAGTGAATTTAGTCAAGCATATGAAACAACTCAAGCCTCAATGTCATTCAGAGTTACATGCTTTACAAGAGAAAGTTCAACAATTACATCAATAGATAGATATTGCAGAAGTAAAGGTGATATAATATCGTTATGATCTTATTGATATAAAAATACAAATGGAAAAAAATAGTACAATTCTTCTTCTTCCTTTTTCAAATTTACCGAACAGGATTTCAAAGATGAATCCATTTCTTGCAATTATAATTTGAGAAAGACTCAAGTATTATTCTTCCAAGGGATAAATGAAATACAATATCATTAGAATTCCTCTAAACATTTTTCAAATATCTTTTCTGATCATGTATAGAAAAGGAAGAAGGCCTATTCAACTTATGAATAGTTATGTGAATGGCATGACACCTGAAAAATGCTCCCCAAGATCTTCCTTGTCTAGATTCAATGAAGCTAACCAGGGTTTTATTATCAATCAAATATTGGTAACTCACTTGTGATGATTTAAACCATATCATTGAAAAAGGTCAAAAAATCAATACTAGGTGTTATAGCCAAAATTGGCACTTCTCCGTTTGTGATGACACTTACATGTTTTGGTCACATGACGACACTTGCATGACGATACTTCATGAAGTTATTGTTACCCACCCAAAGGAAATTTATGGTTAGAAGAGACATATTTGGGACCTTAGTAGGATGGATTTACCTCATTCATGGTTCATTCAACAATTAGGAAGCTTATAAACAAATTTGGAGACCAAAACCACCCTTAAAAATCCCTAAAAATTGATTTTTTTCCCAAAAACACCCCTTGCATGTGGTATTCTAGCATTTTCTACCTTGAACATGCTTATTTTCTAGTGCCCCACTTGATACAACCAATAGTTGGCATGTTGTTGAAGTTTGACAAAGTCTATCACTTCGACTACTTTGACTACTTTGACTACTTTGAAAGGTTCAACATTGGCTTCGACAAGTCCGAACCTTGACACAATCGACCTCGATAGGTTTCACGCTCGACATACACCATATTGGCATGCCTTTTCATGTCGATGACTATCGAAAATTAACAGAAGGTCTTTGTGTTCCATTCATCTACGATGGTTGAACTTTCTAACCATTATAACTTCTTTTGTAACTGAACGTAACGCGTAATCACCCAAGCATCTCAACATTGTATATAAACATGTACATTATTGTAATAAACAACCAAGCTTGATAGAGAAGAAGTTATAATATAAATTGGTTTGAATTCTTACAGATTGTCTATGCACATACTTTCTGTCGATATAGTGTGTTTCCTTCTTTACTTATTCTTTTTCTATGTTTCTGCCATAACAATGCTCGACTCATTCAGTTGACTGTTGTCCCCAACATGCACTTAGGCATGACCTGGATCATTGGTATTAGAGCTTGATCTTGTTTAGAAGCTTAAGGTACATTAGCGCTTCCATCGACATTATTTCACTTATGCATGTTAAAACACGCTCACAAACTCAGCAGCACAAGAAGACACTTCCTTTGACGTCAGAAAAGATGGTCGAAAAGTAGAGAATAGACATGCAATTGATGAAACAAAGAAGCTCATAGAAAAAGAACTGGCTCGCCAGTAGACTGAAATTGTTTCCCAGTTCAACAATATTCTTATGTGATTCACTTCGAACTCCAGGGAATCCTTAATGTGACCTAACTTTGATAAAATCATCCCCTTCAAAGTGTAAATGAATATGGACATACTGAATCTTCAAGGAAATATTGACAGGGAATCTGTCGATAATAGGGTACAACAACTAGAATTGTACTACTCCATGAATAAACTCTTCAAAACATAAAATATCACCATTGCATCCTTGAAGATGTCAAACTCTGTACACTGCTGGTGGGAAATCTTATCAACAAAGATGGAAAAAGAAGGAGACCCCATAGACACATGGGTGAAATTTGTTGAATACATCTGAAAGGAGTTCTACCCACCCAAATATCTTGAACAACAATATAAGAAGTGTCAGTAGCTAAGGCAATGGAGAGACCAGTCCATGTAGAGTTGCATCAACTCGTTCTATCAACTCATGGCTAGAATTAGCGTCAAATAAGAAGAGAAATTTCTTGTCCTGAAGTACATCAATGGTTTATCCCCATACTTTCGGCAAGAGATGGATTTTCTGACTGTCAGTTCACTTGTAGGTGCATTTAATTACACAAGCAACATTGAAGCTAAACAAAAAGTAAAAGCACATTTTATGAACAAGCAAACAGGTTGAACATCAGATAAGAAGTCACTAGGCGACTCCGCCAAAGGCCGATCAGCACAAGAAAAAATTTCAGAAATACAAGAAGGATCTTAGCAAACACGATACTACCAAGAAATGGTGTGATTATCACAATTTAGCATGGCATGAGACACCAGAATGCAAATCTCGAAAGACATTTTTGGCAAAATTGTTGACATCCAACTTGTCCAATAGAACCTTGGTAGAATATGATCCATATGCATAAACCTTGTTGGCCTCAACTTCGATCACTCCGATAGCCTTGACTATCGTCGATGAGGAGGAATGAGAGCACCTATTCCATACACGGATATGGGTTCAGAAAAATCCATTGCATCTGATTGTGGATAATGGTAGCCATAAGAAATTTGTTTTTGAATATCTTGTGAATAAATTAGGTCTTTTCACCACTCCACATCCTTAGCCCTACAATATCTACTGGATGATGGATGGAAAGGAAGTAAGAAGCACATGCCAATGTAGAATCACCTAATTTATCAATCCTTTTGAAGATGAATTACTCTACGATGTGGCATCGCTTTCTATATCTGATGCCTTGTTTGGGAAACTCTACCTATGGGATCGATACGGTACATACCAATCATGGCCTTAAAGGGTGATTGTCAATATTCAGAATGAGTGGTACGACATACCAAAGTGACAACCCACATCAATGGTTGCTATGATAACTAACAAACAAACACATAAGGTTATCAATCATGCTCATAAGTTCGCATTAATTATGATAAATCCTCAACATTCTAGGAATACTGCAACAACAAGTCAACTCACTAAGCAGTGCAGCTCTCGAAAACAACAACAGATTGACCACATTATTGAGGAATACTAGAATGTATTTTAAGAGCCAAACGAAGTACCTTTGCATTGTCAGTTAAAACACTCCATTGAAATTGTTCCTGATTCTTCATTACCTAACACATTTGTTACAAAATATCCATTTTTGAGAACAAAGGGATTCATAGACAATTCCAGGATTTGATCAACAAGGGTCACACCCTCCCCAAATCCTCTCCTTATGGAAGTCCAGTCATCCTGTTTGAATTATTGTGCCATTGATATACATGAAATGAGTGTAATTGAAAGGTTTAATCATGTAGTGAATATGATTGAATAGTGTACATTGAACAAGACAAATTTCACAGAAAATTGATAAGTATTGCTTAGTAAATTACAACATTAATATTCATTAATTCTAGTAGTATATAATGATGTTACATAAAGGAGAATTCGAATCACGTGGATAAGATCCAAATCTACCAACTCAATTCTGACCGAATGGCTAACTAGAAGTGTCTAAATCACTATCAGATCTCACTAGTATAACTCCAGATGTCTAATTCAATCTCTCAATTAGTTAAACCATTTAAACTAATGAGGTAGGTGAGAAATAGCACCTACGCCCATGCAACAATGCAATACTGGTGCTAAGTAAGTTGGAGGACATCTAAGTAAATGTAATTGGAGCATAACTTAGCATAAATACCTAACAAGTACAACCAACTGAAGAAGGTTTGTGGTGGAACTCAGAGTGGCTCCTAAAGTGTAGGGATTGGAACCATTGGTAACGAAGTGGCACACTGATGGCACCAATGGGGCACACTAGTGCCACCAATGGAAGTAGTGGCACTAGTGGCACTAAAAATATGGTGGCAACAAACTCTAGAAAATGAATTGTAATTTAGGTATATGATCTAATAGACTATATCTAGATATGGGAGGATTATAAATCATAGCAACCCCCCTATTGCTATTGTGGACAACCGTGGGACCTGGAAACAAGGCCAAAATTAACCCATTACTGATCTAGGAGGATATTGGTGGTGTTATCACCCAAAAAGGGTTCACTACCTCATCTACCCCATTACATGGTTCATTTGTCCATTTTCCCATCATATTTCCATCAAAAACCCATAAAACCATGCAAAAAGCCTCCAAAAGGCTTAAAATAACTCCAAAAAGGCCATAAACCCCTTTTTTCCTCCAAAAATAGCAAAAAACCCTAAAAGGGAAGAAAAATATAAAATAATGAGGAAAAAGAGAAAAAAAAACCCTAAAAAGCTGAAACCCTAATCAGCAAACCCTAAACCTAAAACCGCATGGTTTCCAACTATAAATAAGTGATGGAGACCCCTTATTCCATATCCATAATCACAAGTATCCTGCCTCTGCCAAAATTGCTCGTGAAACCCTAGCTCACCATTGAAGCTACTTTCACTGTGAGAGCCCCTTTTGGCCCATTTCCACCATTGGAGAAAGAGAAGAAGCAGCTTGAAGCTCGGAGCCACCGACATCGGACCAGCGCAACGGAATTCACCAACCTCCTCATCAGAGGTAACATCAATAAAGATCATTATTTATTATTTACTGTTTTTTCATGTTATTTACTTTCTACTGTTTTGCTTAATCAACTTGTTTAAATTTAGGTTTTTATTTCAGTTATAGCTTTTAATTCAAATATCATTGAACTGCTACTAAGGAATCCATTGTCCTTAGTAGGTACTCATTCGTACAAGCTAGGGCTAAAACCCTAGCAACAGTTTTGGCGACTCCGCTGGCTTTTTTCTTTATTTTATTTTCTGTTTTGTCCTTTCAGCTGTCATTTTTGGTCGCCGTAAACCGCCGTTTTTTCTCTGTTTTCCGCGGTCCGACCGCGCCTTCTGTCCAGAAATCCGTGACCCGACCGCACCTGTTTCCTTTAAGCCCATGGTCCGCCCGCGACTTTTCAGCCACTACACGCGACCCGACCGCACCTGTTTCCTTTAAGCCCGTGGTTCGCCCGCGACTTTTCAGCCACTACACGCGACCCGACCGCGACTGTTTCCTCTCCAACCCGCGATCCGATCGCCGCTGTTAGCCAAAAGCCTGCGATCTGCGCGCGACTGTTGCCTTCAAACCCGCGATCCGACCGCTGCTGTTAGCCAAAAACCTACGATCTGCATGCGATTGTTGCCCTCAAACCCGCGATCCGACCGCCACTGTTAGCCAAAAACCTGCGACCTGCGCGCGACTTTTGCCTTCAAACCCGCGGTCTGATCGCGCGATTTCGCCCCATACCCGCGATCTGCGATTTGATTTTTTGGCACTCGTTGCCACGCCAAAACCCAATCACTTTGCTACCATATTCCCTGTACTAGCAAAGCCATCTGTCTCACCTGCAGCCCTACAGCCTTTCTGTCCCATGTTTACAGAATTGTTTACAAAATTTTAGCATTGTTTATTTTGAATTATTTCAGCATTGTTTATTCAGATAAATTTTACATGGTATAAATTGTTTCATTCAATTATATTGTTATTTCGGAAGTTGCCCTGGCACTTCTATTTTGGGTTCCTAACCTCACAAGCACACAATCTGTCACCTAAATCAAGTGAGACTTAAAAAACTACTTAACTCAACCAACATTCTAACCCCACTTGGGGAACCTAAAAGAATTTTTGTAGTTAGGTAGGATCAAGGGGATAGGCTTCCAATAACGCCCCTTGGTTATTTACACTTGAGACATAGTTGTTGTCCTTTAGGGAACCAAAATCCCCTATTATTTTTTGACACGGTCACAACCAGATTACCAGAAGGCCTCTCCCTTAGGAGGGTTGAAGTCGTGAGATTGGTTTCGGAGGTCTGAGTGGAATACCGAACTCCATTCAGTAACTGAAGGGCTACCTTTCGCAGTTCTCGGAATATCCCTGTATAGGGAATATTGCGGTTAAAGGACCAAGCGGCAGATTTACCTTTCTGGACGTGTCATGAACGAGGTATCTTAGTTACTATTTTTCTAGGATTTGGACTACCCGGTGTCCCTCCCGGTAGGGGGATACTTTAGCCACTTGGATTTCCTATCCATATTGTCTGACTTGGATTTCATCACCTTGCAGAGGATATGTCTAGTTGAGTCATAATACTACTAGTTAGGTGTTTGCATGCTCCCTTACCTCCTTTTGGTCTAGTAAGTCCACCGTTTTCTATTGTTTAGCAAACCTGTTGCTTGTTGGTATTCTGACCATTTTTGTTGACACTCCGCCTATTTGTAGCACAGCTGTTATAGTGGGTGTTTTGAGTTGATTGTTGGCCTGAGTGCCCTATTTTTTGAGCTCTCCTTCTGCACACTCGGTTGCATTAGGGTTTTTTGAGCCTTTTTGTAGTTACCTCAACTCACAGAGATTTGACATCATTTATCACCATTGCTTCCCTGAGACATTCTCGGTGCCTCAGAGGCGAACCCCCATAGCACGGATCACTTGATACCACTCATCGTAGATCTCGAGCCGTGTCACTTGAATCCACTCGTCAGCGGCATAGGACTCCGTCACCAGATTCTGACGCCCCTTATTTTACCTCAGACTCGGAGCCTGAATCCGAGAACACCCTTTACACCGCCCCTACTAGCCCCATGGCTGGCATGAATCCCACTCCCTTCATGGGAGGGACCATTGGTGGCACATCCACCACTCCACCAGTTACCACACCTATCATGGGTATGCCCTCCACGGGAGGCCCCTCTACTGTTCCCCTCACAGTACCGATTCCTGCAGCGGGAATACCTATCCCCACTCCATTAGTGACTCATACCACCATTGGTGGGGTAGGTCCGACCTCCACCACCTTAGTTCCCCCATTTGGGGGCAACATCCCTCACATCACCCCTCCACTTGGGGGCATGGGCCCCAACTTGATCCAACCCACCTTCGTGTCACACCCTCCATCCAGTTTGCCATACATGGCTAGCCTCAACCTACCTGACCTAGCCAGATTAACCAACGACCCCATCCGACACAACCCTGCGTGGCCCCCCATGCCTACCAAGCTCCCCTCTGACATCCCTAAGTTCGAGGGTAAGGTAGGTGAGGACCCACAGAACCATATCATGTCCTTCCATCTATGGTGTTCCTCAAATTCCATAGTAGACGACTCCATTCGCCTCTGTTTATTACAACGCACTTTCACTGGCTCTGCTGCCAAATGGTATATCGAGCTGCCCCATGGAACCCATGCCACCTTTACATCCCTGGCCTCGACCTTCCTACAGTTCTTCCAGTTACCTGTCCGCTATGATGCAGGCGTGGAGATCCTCCTATCTTGCCGGCAGAACACAGCTACCCATATCACAGACCACATTCACGAATGGCGGCGACGCCGTAGCCTATGCAAAATCAATTTAGATGACCGGATCTTCCTAGATTGGTTCCTCAAATCCCTCCTTCCGCTCATTGCTAAGGATGTGGCAGCCGAAAGACCCCAGTCGGAGGAAGAGGCTATCCTTAAATCCCAGCAGTTCGATCTCATTTACGCCCATTCGGGTTATCTTTATACCATCATACCTGACGCCCCTCGCGGCGATCCCTCCCAGCACGATGCGCCGGGGGCATCCCATGCTGCCGACGGCATCATTGGCCGTCTCTCTTCGCAGCCTCAGCCATTTTCCATAGCCCGTCCTCCCCCTGGCCCTGAACCTTCGCAGGCTACATCACAGTCCGGAGCAACCAACTCGTATGCTCAAATGCCACATCAACACCATTCCCATGGACCCTCCTGTCCACCTCAGTGTTTCAGCCATATGACTCCCGCTTACGCCCCCCCGATCGCACCTCAGCCCTACTATCATCAGCAGGCTGCACCAGCTCTTGCGCCACCACAAGCCCAACCTCATTATTATCAGCCACAGCCAGCCCCTACGGCAAACCCACAACCCGCTCCATAGCACTACCAACAACCTCCTCATGTAGCTGCACCAGTGCAGCCTCCACCTCCATATTATCCACCGCAGCCCTCTCCCTCACCTACGCAAACTCAGAATCCACCTACTACCCAAGGGCAGGTTTACGCCCAAGAAAACCCGCCGCTAAACCAGAACAACCAACGTAACCAGGGCCAACAAAACCACGGCAGAGGCCACAACCATGGGAACAACCAATAGATCGAGCAAGCTGGTCAACACCCTAATCCCCCCGCTAACCATAACGCGGCCCCTACAAACCAAAACCCCGATCGCCTGCCCAAACAGGCTAAAAACCCTAATTTGCGAACCAACTATCCTTGTTCTGTTTGCGGGGTCTATGGCCATTACACACATTTTTGTCCACTTATGGAGTGAGTTCAACAACTTTTGGCTGCTGATAGACTACGCCAAGGACAGGCGGCTCCTCAAGCACCACCCAATCCCCCACAACCTCAGCAGCCACCTTTGGTGCTACAAAACCCCTTACCAAACCAAGGCTTAATAAACACTGAACCATTGGCTCCACCTCCTGCTAATGCGCCCATCCAACAAATCACTTACGCGGCTCCTGATCAACCCATATTTGACTCAGGTACCCACCATCTGTTGATGATGTCCTCCGATGAGGTCAACCTCCAGACTTGGCGAAACCAATATGGCTCCACCCTGGAAGCCCCTCCTGCCAATAACCCCACTAATGCTCATCCCACTGATCAAGCGTTATGTATACCTCCACCTCCACTAGATGGAACTCCCAAAACAGCCCGTTTCCCACTTCGTCGTATCAACAACAACCCCAATGTGCGGGCTGCGTCTAACTACAATATTGTCCATGATTTAGCCCAATCCCCCGCAGTCATGTCTGCGTTAGAAGTCTTGAAAAACTGCCCTTCACAGCGTAAGAATTTACTCTCAGCCATTGGAGCTATCGATCCAAATGATTCACAGTTAATGGCATTTGATTTGGACTAATCCGAACCCCGCCTGCCTTCCAATTTATCATTCCAAGTTTCTGTCTCCATTTGGAATTTTGTCGTCCATCGATGCATTATTGATGAAGGTGACTCTACATGTGTCATGCCCATCTCCATCTGGCAGAAAATGGGATCCCCCCCTCTCCAGCAGTCCTCTACTGCGTTAGGAGCCTATGAAGGCCGTTCAGCTCAACCACAAGGCCTATTGACCAATGTCCCCGTCCAGCTGGCTGGCAAAACCGTCCTAATCAACATCGAGGTTATCAATGCCTAGCTCGATTATAACCTGTTACTTGGCCGCAGCTACATGTATGCCATGCGGGCAGTCGCTTCTACCGTTTTTCGTATCATGATGTTCCCCCATGAGGGACGCATGGTCACGGTTGACCAACTTACTTACCACGATCCCAATGCCCCTGCGGCGCCCGAAAATGTTCTCCCCATGGTAGAAAAACCTATCTCAGGTGCGACCAACATAGTCGTTTCTTCTATAGGGCCCGTGCTCCCCATGGTTGAACTACCTATTTCAGATGCCACCACCTCATTAGTATCTTCAGTAGGTCCCGACGTTTACTCAGATGCACCAATGATCTCAACCTTCCCATCTATTACACCCCCGTCTCCTACCACTGAAGTGTCCGACCTATGTACCCTGTCCCACATCACGCGGACTCCTACTAATCAAACACCTTTGTTGCCTAAACCTCCTTTGGTACCTAGTCACATTGGTGCTACACCCATTCATACTATTCCTTTCCTCTTCCCTCCCTCAGGAGTGGCTAGCGCCCCAGTCATGGCTACCCTCAACCTCCCCGGTTTAACCTTGGGATTACCCGTTTGGTATCTTTCGCCTCCCGTTCGTCCCCCGACACCAGATGTCGTCCTGCAACCGGTGCAACCCATCATCACTACTAATCAACCACCTCCCGGTGTCGCTACCCCGTCGCCCTCCGCAAAACCTCCCCCTCCTCTTACCAAACCCACTGGGGGCAGAGGCCCCCAACCTTACACCGCTGTCCCACCTGCTAAGATAGTAAAAAACCCCCCTGTGTTTTGTGCTCCTCCCAAATGCGCGCTATGCGATGAGTTGGGCCATGCGACTCACCTATGTCCTCAGTTACCGGAATTAAAGAAGTACATGCAAATGCTTGACGACGACCCCACTATCCTGGTTGTCCATCTAGATCCAACCCCTACGCCTCGCGACAAATCCCTGCGCACTAACCACTCCTGTGCCTTATGCGAGGTTTACGGGAATTACTCCCATCACTGTCCCGATCTCCCCAAGTACAGGCTAGCTCTCTTTGATATGAACAATCCAGAACTTGAGACGGCACCACTCATTATTGAGGAAATCCATTCCCCGCTCTCTTCCCTTACGAAGAGGTTAATACCACTCTCTTTGAGATAAACAATCTAGATTTCGAGATGGCCCGCCTCACCATTAAGGAAATCCACTTCCCGGTCTCTCCCCCTTCCGGAAAGGTCAATCCCGTTCTTTTTGAGATGAACCATTTAGATCTTGCAAAGCCATCACCCACCATTGTGGAGATCCACCCCCCGAACTCTCCCTCTTTTCAAGAGATTAATACCATATATATGATCTCTTCCGTCACTACACCCCCGTCAATCGATTTGACGACCCAAACATTCCGTACGGATGAGGAAATTCTCGAAGCTCTCATTGCCCCGGACTATCCTTGGGATGACATGCACCATCGTTCCTACTTTCTCCCAGATGAATCTTCCTCTAACACTGCTACCCAATTTACAGTCGAGTCCAAAGACTTCCTTCCCCCCAAGGTTGACTGGTTCAAGGACCCGATTCCTGCTCCTGACGCTTTCGAAGAGGGTAACATGGCCAACATCTCACTTGTCATCAAAATGGATATCGCTGCCCCCGAAGGCACCCCCGAACTCATCGCTTTAGGAGCATCTTGCACTGAGCAGGAGATCGAGGAATACAAAACACTCTTCAAAGAATTATGTGATGTCTTTTCCTGGTCCTATACCGAAATGCCCCGTCTTGACCCTGCCATTATAGCGCACCACATTGACACATTGCCTGATGTACCCACCGTTCGTCAGAAAGAGTGTCCCATTCATCTCTAGCTACAGTCTTGGAATCAGCACGATGAGACCGTCACGATGGTCACCTTGTAGCATTATTTTGTCTACGTCATTTTTTGCCCATTTTTTAGACACCGCTAGTCGCTTCATTTTTACGTGCCACTTCGACCGTTCTCTATTTTTCACACTGTTGATATCGCCGGATTCATTTTTTCTGCGCTCATGATGATGCTTGAGATCATTTCTCGCTCTCACTTGGTACAATTTCAACATTGTGCCCCGACACCTTGTCGCTTCGATTTGCACGCCACTTCGGCCGTTCTCCGTTTTTCACACTGTTGATATCGCTGGATTCTTTTTTCCGTGCTTGTGATGATGCTTGAGATCATTTCTCGCTCTCACTTGGTACAATTTCAACATTGTGTCCAGACACCACTCATCGCCTCAGTTTGCGCGCCACTTCAGCCGCTCTCCATTTTTAACACTTTTTATATCGTCGGATTCATTTTTTGGGGCTCGTGATGATGCTTGAGATCATTTCTCGCTCTCACTTGGCACAATTTCAACATTGTGCCCTGACACCTTGTTGCTTTGGTTTGCGCGCCACTTCGGCCGTTCTCCATTTTTCACACTGTTGATGTCGCCGGATTCATTTTTTTTTGCGCTCGTGATAATGCTTGAGATCATTTCTCGCTCTCACTTGGAACCGTTTCAACATTGTGATCTGACACTTTGCTGCCTCGATTTGCGTACCACATCGGCCATCATCAGATTGTTCCACACTTTTTACATGAGCCATCCACTCCTGTCATACTGCAAATGTTTCATTATTTTGCCACCATTCATTCACCCCGCAAGGAGGCCCATCAGTGTTCCCCCCCACCCTCAGTCCTAGTCATCATAAATGTTCCCTGATCGAACACTTCCTCCTTGCCTGGCCATTAATTCAGAGTCTTCTTATTTGCTTTCAGACTCCTTAAAATTGAAAGCAACCACGAGCATGAACTGTCATGGGCTCGTAAAATCCACATGACAGTACCATTCTACTACTTCAGAGTCTTCTTATTTGCTTTCAGACTCCTTAAAATTGAAAGCAACCACGAGCATGAACTGTCATGGGCTCATAAAATCCACACGCCAGTACCATTTCATCATTTCAGAGTCTGCTTATTTGCTTTCAGACTCCTTAAAAATTGAAAGCAACCACGAGCATGTACTGTCCTTGGCTCGTAAAATCCACACGACAGTACCATTTTATATCCACACTTCTTCTAGTTCCCCAACCCATGGAGAAGTCCCCCCGCGCCTCTTGGCGCTATGATCAATCCTCTCGGCAGCACCCCAGATAAGGTCGCCTTTGTTCAGAGTATTCTGTAGTCTCCCATCATTTTACCACAGTTTCAGTCTACCTCAGCCCAGTCACCCTCAGATCCTATATAGCTATGATCCCTTTACCCCCAGTCAGTTTCATATGCTGCCCGATCATCCCCGCCATCATACTCTGAACAACGGAAGTTTGAGTCCACCCACTCTACTTGCCCAGTTAGTCCCACTAGTTTATCACTCTTGCCATCAGTACTATCACAGTTCGGTTTTTCACCTCACGCTCCTATCAAGGAAACATCATTGCCGTGACAGTTGCCGGTCTCCCTCTGTCGACGACAACTCCTTTATTCCAGAAGATAGACCTAGAGGTCCCTGCGCCTTGGACACATCACCATCCGTGGTGCGTTCCTACGGACCATTTCGGGAGGAATCATTATTGCCTCTCCGAATGGTTGTTTCTCACATGTTCGACTTCAACACATTGATCGCATCATTGAGAATCGCGCAGGATTCATATCCAGTCCATGATTTGTCGAAGACCCCAGATTTCCCCCGACTCTAGCACATTGGTGAGTCACTTCGGAACGCCCAATTATATGTTCCCGTGGATGTCCGGGCTGCGTTGGCGATTGTATTCGGAAGCCATTCAGTTCTATGCTTCTTTGAGTACCCAGTTCAGTTCCAGATCAGTGTACTATTACGAGTGTGACCCTTGTCACTCTGATCCAGTAGCGCATCAGTTCCTTCAGAACCACATTCAGTAGCACTGCTTCCATTCCAGTGTATCAGTTTTTCAGCTCAGACATGGTCAGCTCAGTAGTATGTTCCAGATTTGTGTCCCTTCCGGACCCTCATGATATGCACAGTGATTATCCACTACAGGTCCTTCATTTTGGGACTCACAGTGATTTTTATGTATGTTGATACGAGCATGGGAATGCCCGCCTCGTCCATCTATTGAGATTCTTCCTCATTCAGCATTTGAGGACATGTATATGTTAAGGTCCCCATATTTTGGACCTCATTATTATTACTATGCTCTATCCTGATACGAGCATGGGAATGCTCGCCTCGTTCAGATGATTAGATGATTCCTCATCCATTATTGAGGTTATGTACTTTTCAGTCCTTGCAGGTGGTTCGAGATCGGTGTTCCAGACTTCAGCTGGTTCTTTCTCTTCTCCACACCCCAGGAAAACCAAATATGACTTATGATGTCCATCGGCTATACGATGAGCTCCTGCCCTTGCACATCAGGGGGCAATCTGTTATCACCCAAAAAGGGTTCACTACCTCATCTACCTCATTACATGGCTCATTTGTCCATTTTCCCACCATATTTCCATCAAAAACCCATAAAACCATGCAAAAATCCTCCAAAAGGCTTAAAATAACTCCAAAAAGGCCATAAACCCCTTTTTTCCTCCAAAAATAGCAAAAAACCCTAAAAGGGAAGAAAAATATAAAATAATGAGGAAAAAGAGAAAAAAAAACCCTAAAAAGCTGAAACCCTAATCAGCAAACCCTAAACCTAAAACCGCATGGTTTCCAACTATAATAAGTGATGGAGACCCCTTATTCCATATCCATAATCACAAGTATCCTGCCTCTGCCAAAATTGCTCGTGAAACCCTAGCTCACCATTGAAGCTACTTTCACTGTGAGAGCCCCTTTTGGCCCATTTCCACCATTGGAGAAAGAGAAGAAGCAGCTTGAAGCTTGGAGCCACCGACATCGGACCAACGCAACGGACTTCACCAACCTCCACATCGGAGGTAACATCAATAAAGATCATTATTTATTATTTACTGTTTTTTCATGTTATTTACTTTCTACTGTTTTGCTTAATCAACTTGTTTAAATTTAGGTTTTTATTTCAGTTATAGCTTTTAATTCAAATATCATTGAACTGCTACTAAGGAATCCATTGTCCTTAGTAGGTACTCATTCGTACAAGCTAGGGCTAAAACCCTAGCAACAGGTGGCCACCCACCCATTCCTCTTGGACCCCCACCACTTTTTATTTTATTTTTCCAATTTGCTTAATTGTAGAACAATTTACTATTTTTGGTAGTTTTCGAGTCCTAAACTCTCGGAGCCGTTTTGAGGCCCTAAACAACGTTTTTTTGGAATCAAATGGTCAGATAAAGAATAGTCCATTCCAAAATTAATATTTTCTATTTATGGATGTAGTCCTTAAATAGATCTTTCTAACGATGTATCATGCATGTCAAACGGAGGTAGTATGCTAAAGTTACGACCCCAGGAAATTGATGTACCAAGTTACTCAATGGGGCCCACATTAAGGCGTTTCACCTCCTAGGGTTAGGTTTTTTGATGTGTAGGGTTTCCATTGTTTGTCAATAATATATAGGCCTTCGATCCTCATTGTAAAATAGATTTCAAAGGCATGTAGCCACCACATCTCTTCTCAAAGATAAGCTACCAACACTCTAGCTAGTTTATTTCCATTCTGTATGTAAACAAGTTTCAATTATTGATTAATGAAATGAAGTGTTATTTCCACTGCATATTTGTCTCTTTGGTTATTTTTGTATTCTACTTTGTTCTTGCATAAATCTGGATCAGTGGTATCAGAGCAATCTGCTCTTTCTCGATCCTTCTTTGCATGTCCCCAACGAGGGCGGGGTATAAAGAGTTAGGGCTCGATCTGGTTAAACCTTTGCAAGATCATCCTTGCAAATCCCAATGGCCACCCATGGGGGATGAAAAGAAAGATGAGGGCGTATAATATCCTATCAAAATGTTGCTCAAGGAGGCCCTTGAAAAACAAAGGAATGCGATGATGGATAACTTCGCCCAGATCCTTCAACGACTTCCCACTAGTGGCGCATATGCATCTACCAGCCACTCTGGAGGTGCAACCCCTTTTAAGGTACAAGTAAAATTCAACATTCCCATATTTTATGGTCGAATAGATGCATATGCCGTAGATAAATGGTTGAATCTATTAGAAGGATATTTCTCGGTTCATGACTTTTCTAACTGGGAAAAGATTACTTTTTCTCTACTCAAAGCCACCCCCCATGTTAAGGACTGGTGGGAAACTTGTTGTGAGAGAAGGGATGAGGAGGAACCCTCTCTGTTCTTAGCCATACCCACTTGGAATTCTTTTTGAGATGCCATAAAGGGACAATATTATCCGGTTGGGAGCTATGAGGACAAGTACATCCAATGGACTATGCTGCAATAGCAAAGAGATCAAGATGTGCATGAGTTAATGAATCTATTCCATACCCTGTGCACCAAGTTGGGTATCAAAGATTCAAAGAAACATTTGGTGCTGAAGTACCACAGTTGTATACACAGATACACTTAGGAGTAAATGGAGTTCCTCGATATCATCAAGTACGAGATCTTCACATTAGCCAGCAGTGCCACCTTCCCTACAGCATCAAGCCCTTCATCGATGAGGTATTATGTGATATTGATCCTCTTGATCTTTGTGATGTATTATTAGGTCAACCATAATTATGGAAGTGACATGTTGTGTATGAGTCCTAGCCTCACTCTATTATTATTACGTTGGGAAATAATTTGTATAGGATACCAGAGGTACCACCCCCTATCGCTATCTCTTTGGTTACTGCAAAACAATGCAGTAAGCTCATTTCCAAAACTAAGAAGTTTGTTTTATTGATGATCTACCCTCAGGGAAAGAAGAATATTGTGGCCACAACCTCCATACAAGGTCCCTTTGCACAACAACAACAAATGGACAAGGTCATGGAGGAGTACCGGGACATATTCACCTCACCCACTGGGGTGCCTCTCCACTGTCAAGTCAAGCACCCCATCGATCTGACCCCAGGTGCGCTACTGCCCAATGGACCGATCTATCACTGCTCTGCTCTAGAGAATGATGAAATCAAGAGGCAAATTTAGGAGCTGCTGTAGAAGGGTCACATCTGGCTAGGTTCCTCGCCCTGTGGGAGCCCGATCATGTTGGTACAGAAAAATGATGGGACTTGGAGACTCTGTATTGACTATGGAGCACTGAACAAGATCAATGTCCAGAATAGGTACCCGATCCCACAGATTGATGACCTCCTGGACTAGCTTAAAGGGGAAAAATATTTTAGCAAGATCGACTTAAAGTCTGGGTATCACTAGGTATCGATCGAGCTGACCAATGTGTGGAAGACTGCCTTCAAAGCCAAGGAGGGCCTTTTCGAATGGTTGGTCATGCCTTTTGGGTTGACGAATGCTCTAGCAACCTTCATGAGACTGATGGATGACATCTTGTAGCCATTCATCAACTGATTTGTAGTAGTGTACTTGGATGACATGCTGATCTTCAGCCAGACTTGGGAAGAGCACCTCCACCACATCCGATAGGTCCTCCAAAATTGCGGCAACACAAGTTGTGTGCCAATTTGGACAATTGCACTTTTGGCATGACCCGGTGTTGGGGCATGTCCCTAAAGATTACTAGTTGTGGTAACTTCGCGGCTGTTGGTAAGCGGAGTTATGGGTCAAGATAGTCTTAGGGGTATCAAGGTAAGTCAAAACCCTTTTTTTTGTAATAAACCCGTGGTTTAAATCCAGGGTTTAAGGTTTTTGGGTGCCCATGGTTTAAGACCATGGTTTTGTAAAAATGTGCAGTATAAATAAGCGCTTATGTAAAGAAGATAGGTTAGGTTTTATAATGTAAGGAAGATTAAGGAAAGGTTAAGGTTGATTTTGTAAAGAAGGCTAAGTCCCAGCTGTGTGCGTGGACGACCTCTGTAGCTGTGTGCGCAGAGGTTTTTTGTAAGAAGGATTAAGGAAAGATTTGCAGCTGTGTACGTAGCTTTAAGGACTGAAGAAATCTGCAGCTGAGTGCGCAGATCAAACTGCGGTTTTGTAGCAAGTTGAATAAAATGCAGTTTGGTGGACGTAGCCCCTACACTGGGGTGAACCACGTTATATTCGGTGTTGTGGTTTCTTGTGTTGTCTTCTGTTTCTGTTATCTTTTATGCATTAATAAGAATACATTTGATAATATAGATCACTGCTAAATAATAAGCTTCGCTGTGAATTCCCTGTAGTGGGTTAAGCAAGTCGCGATTATCTATCTGTCTGCGAACTTACATGAGAATAAATGGTAAAACTTTGTGATTACTGGTAGATAAGGTTATTCAAGGCTAAGGTATAGTAATTCCCCTCTTTGCTTGCAGAAACCTGATTCTGCGGCACCCCATAGCTGTTTCGGGTGAGACTGCAACCTGCACGCAGGTTGTTGCCGAAAGGGCCAACACTGTGGGTCTTTTGTTGGTGCGATACGAAAAGATTAAACCCGGGTCTGCCATATTTCCCAACACCTGGGTTTAGTATCTGGGATAAATTATTGATGATTGTGGGGTACATGTGGATCCAACCAAGATCCAAGTCATTCAGGATTGGACAGCCCCAACTACTCAAACAGAGCTTCGCAGATTTTTGGGCCTTGCTAATTTCTACCGTAGGTTTGTGTTGGGATTCTCTCATATCACTTGCCCCTTGAGTCAAGTCACCAAGGGAGGAGCGAAAGAAAAATTCTTTTGGTTAAAAACTCAGCAGAAGGCATTTGCATAATCGAAACATCACCTCTATTGTGTTGTAGTGCTCACATTATCAGACTTGCAACAACCATTTGAGATCGAGATAGATGCCTCTGACTATGCTATTGGGGCAGTCCTTACTCAACAAGGGCATCCAGTGGCATATCATAGTGAGACACTGTCAGACACAGTCTACAAATATCCCACTTATGACAAAGAGATGTATTCCATTATACACGCTTGCTAACAATGGAAGCATTACATTTTGGGGAAGGAAATGATCATCCACACAGAGCATCGACCCCTACAGTTCATTCAGAAACAAGGGAATTTACAGAATGATCACCATCAGAAGTGGTCCACATATCTACAACAGTTTCATTTGAACATCAAGTAGAAGAAGGGAAGCACCAATAATGTTGCAGACTGCCTCAACCAGCCACCAATCATGGCGATAACGACCATGCTAAAATCTTGTGGGCACGAGAATTCTGATTGGCCGCTTCTCTACAAGAGCAATCCAAAATCCAACCACACATACTAGATGCTCTTCTATGGAAACCAAGTTCCAAAATTTCACCTCCAGGATGTACTACTATGTCACATGGGACACCTTTGTGTTCCTTCAAGCGAGCGTGCCAAGATGATTTGGGAAGCACACTACAGTCGGGTCACTGGGAATTTTGGGGTCAATATAAAAGTGGCAGTACTGAAAAAGTATTTCAATTGGATGAACCTTTGACATGACATCGAGAAGTACATCCAATCCTGCACTTCCTGCACCATTTCCAAACCATCCATCAAGAAGCAAGGCCTCTATACTCCGTTGCCTACCCCTAGTCGACCTTGGGAATCCATCTCCATGGATTACATGTCAGGCCTTCCTTCTACTAAGAATGGAAATGACTGTGTGTTTGTGCTCATTGATAGATTCTCAAAGATGTCCATAATGGCAGCCTCTAAGAAGAATATCACAGCAGAAGCCACTACTAAACTCTTCTTTGAATGAGTGTGGGTACACTTTGGTATCCCATAGTCTATAATCTCAAACCAGGACATCAGGTTCCTTAGTACATTCTGGTCTAGCCTATGGTCAATACTAGACTCCATAGCTCAACCGACCATAGCCCTTTTCATGTGGGCTTGGGATTCTAGCCACTATGTCCCATTTACGTAGCCATGCCATTTGCGACTACTCAGGTTGATTCGGCTCATATCCAGTCTGAAGTTTCCCAGGAAAACAACTTCATTGAGCGCATTCAGCACATTCACCAATAGGTTCATGACATATTGGACAGATCCAATGCTAAGTACAAGCAGCAACATGATTAGCATCGGGTGCAACACAACTTCTAGGTGGGTGACAAAGTGTGGCTACATTTACAGAAGGAGCACCTTGCTGGACCCCACCGCAAGATTTGCCTACTCCGATATGGGTCATACACCATCACCAAGGCTATCAGGGACAATTCCTTTGAGCTGAGTATTGTACCATTCCTTGGTCTGCACCCAGTGTTCAATGTGGACTGCCTTCGGCCCTACTTTCCACCTCTACTAGACACATCAGACATGGCAGAACAACTCACACCAACAGAGTTAAACCCCAACTGCATGGAAAAATCCAAAACTAATTGGATTATGGACACATAGATCAAGAAAACCTACCATTAGAAGATCCAGCTATATTTATTTGTCAAAGCAGGCCAACTCCTTCACCAGTGAAAGTGGCTCACCGGGGACCAAGTTCAACAGAAGTTTCCTCATCTCATGGAGGAACTCAACGCAATGGGGACCATTGCTTCCTAAGGGGGGAGGAATGATCCAGGAGGTTATTGGTGGCCACCCATCTATTTCTCTTGGACCCCCACCACTGTTTCTTTCAGTTTTCCAGTTTCCTTAATTGTAGCACAATTTACTATTTTTGGCAGTTTTCAAGTCCTAAACTTCCGGAGACGTTTTGAGGCCCTAACGACGTTTTTTTGGCATTGAATGGTCAGGAAAATATGAGTTCATTATAGACTTGATATTTGTCATTTTTAGATGTAGTCCTTAAATAGATCTTTGTAACGATGTATCATGCGCGTCAAACGGAGGTAGTATGCTAAAGTTACGACCCCGGGAAATTGATGTACCAAGTTACCCAACGGGGCCCACATTAAGGCGTTTCACCTCCAAGGGTTAGGTTTTTGGATGTGTAGGGTTTCCATTGTTTCTCAATAATATATAGGCCTTTGAGCCCTATTGTAACATAGATTTCAGAGGCATGTTGCTTCCACATCTCTTCTCAAAGATAAGCTACCAACACTCTAGCTAGTTTATTTCCATTCTATATGTAAACAAGTTTCAGTTATTGATTAATGAAATGAAGTGTTATTTCCACTACATATTTGTCTCTATGGTTATTTGTTTATTTTGTTTCCCTCCTACATAAATCAGATCAGTGGTATCGGAGGAATCTGCTCTTTCTCGATCCTTCTTTGCATGTCCCCAATGAGGGCGAGGTATAAAGAATTAGGGATTGATCTGGTTGAACCTTTACAAGATCATCCTATATGATCTAATAGACTATATCTAGACAAGGGAGGATTATAAATCATATCATCCCCCCTAATGCTATCTTGGAAAACCATGGGACCTGGAAACAAGGCCAAAATTAACCCATTACAATCTAAAAGAAGTAAAAATGTACTTAGTAAACCGAGGAAATAGGGGAAGAACTCATGGGAAAACCCCCTCCTCAAAATAAGTAGGAACAAGAAATACAAACTATTCTTAGGAGAAAAATATTCCTCTTTGCAAGGAAATAACTTGCCAAAACTTTGCTGCAATTTGTAGCACTATGCAGCAATATGGTTCTTCTGTGTAGCAACATCCTGAATCTATGCATGTGAATCTCTCAATGTTCTAATGATATGATGGATGGATTATGTGTTTCTTCTTGCTGGATCAGGAATGGAATGATCAAATTTCTTCTTATGTGGGCGAAATGGTTGATCATTTGCTATCATCAAGTAGCACTTTCTTGGAACCTTGTTGCACCACTCTGTGGAGAGTGAATATGTGTGTGAGAGAGAAACATGCTCATTATGATATTGCAACCTTGTTCTCCTTCTTTCTTCTAGATTCCCAACACCATCCATAGCTATAACAATGATATTTTGGGCTCATTTAGGCTTAGGCCACTGATTTTGGAAGGGAGTTGGATCTAGATCTAGAATCTCATGAGGTTCAACCTCAATACCAAGACCATGTTGATCTTGTTGCTCTTCATATGAATTTGAAACATGTGACAAATCATTATCATAAAAAGGTATTGGAAGAGTGGTTATACCTTATTATGCTTTAGATGGTGGTAGATCAAACAACAGATCTTATTCAAACTAAACATTGCGCTTAATGAAGCATTTCCTAGTTACAAGCTCCATTCACTTGTATGCTTTTGCATCCTCTGCATATCCCAGTAGTATGCATTCACTACTCTGGTCTTGGAAGACCTTTCTCTTATCAATGGCTATTCTAGCCCAAGCTTTGGACCCCAAAAATCTCAAGTTAGAGACATTGGGATTATGCCCATGCATTGCTTCTAATGGAGTTCCCCAAACCACTAATTTATGAACCACTCTATTTTGTATGTATGACGTAGAATTTACATATTCTGTCCAAAGAGGAGGAATATTCTTGGCTTGGAGAAGACAGGTTGCCATCTTCTTCAATGATCTATTTTTCCTCTCAGCCTCACCATTCTATTGTGTGTATGGAACTGAGTGTTCCATTTGAATCCCCTATGATTCACAATAATGATGAAAATCTTTTTTAATGTATTCACCCCCATTATATGTTCTTATAGAATTGATCTTTTTCGTGAAACTATTCTCAATCAAAGCTTTAAAAACTTTAAACATTACAAATACTTCTGATTTCTATTTCATAAAATATACCGAGCAGAACCTAGAACAATAATCAATAAAATTAAGGAAATACCTGGAACCATTAATTTATGTTGTAGGAATTGGTCTTTACACATCACTATGTATCAAATTAAGTGTAGAGGCAACTCTATGTGCCTTCCCAACTTCATACCTCTTCTCTAGATTCTTACCTACCAAGCAACCATGACATACTCCATCTGATGTTTGGATGAGAGGCAAGACTTCAACCATTTTGTCATTGTGGAGTTACTGAAGATATTTGAAATTGAGATTCCCAAATCTCTCATGCCATATCTTTCTAGTGTTGTTAGTATGAGTAAATAGAGCTGTAGGAGGAAAAACATAAAAAAATGAGGCAACTCATAAACCTTTATGGCATGATTTGGAATCCCTTTTGCTATGAGCTTTCTACTAGGTTTTTATATGATTTCAACTAAGTTAGAGTCGAATGTAAATATCTTGGGAGAGATTGTATGGGTCATCTGAAAAATAACCAACAAATTTTCTTTAAGAGAGGGCACATAGAGAACATTATTGAAATCACCATGCTGGATTTTAAATAAACCTCTCCCTACAGCTGGAATTTGGGAGTCATATCCCAAGTGAATTCTAGGTCCTCCTGATAGAGTGAGAGTGGAGAAGGATTCCTTTGGGGAAACCATGTGGTTGGATTCTCCAAAATCAGTCAAGTAAGATTTCAACTAAGTCCTGCCTTCAAGGCATGACATCTCTCATGATATTCTGTCAGTGGTCTAACATCAGGCTTCTTTTCTCCTTGTGGAATGGAAATATTTTTCTATTCAAGGAGGGCTATAAGTTGGTTGATCTGCTTCTTCATGCACTGGAGTTTAGGATGAAATCCACTCATACAATTAGGACACAGTCTTTTCAAACATTTTCTTCTTCTTGGAACCCAAGGCTCCTTTGGAAGTCTTCTGATTCTCTTTTGGATTTGAATAAGAGTCTTTGGGATCCTTCCTCTTGTGCTTCCCTTTATCTTGTGTAATGGTTGAGTCTAACATCATAAGATCTTGGTTCTTGGAATTTTGGAGGACTCCCATTTGGACCAACGTATCTTGCTCCTGTATTAAAGACTCAACAAAGCCATCTAGTGAAGGCATATTCCAATTGGGGATGGAAGATCTCCTGGAATGGAAGGTAGAGATGAAGACAGAGGACTCAGAACCAATTTTGGTGAGCACAGAGATCACAAGCTTCTCAGCCTTCCTCTCTATTCCGTATTTCTTTCATTGTAGTGCTAGAGACTTGAATTTTGTGAAAAACTACTTTATAGTTTCGAAACTGTTGTGCTGCAATGCAATTATCTCATTCTCTAATATGTGCCCTTGAAGCTCATCTTTTTTCCAAACAATCCTTAAATATTCTCCCAATCTTCTTTAGGAGTATTCAATCCCTCAATATTGAAGAGGAGATTCCGAGAGATGTGAGTGCATAGGAAGCCAAATGCTTCATCCAATTGATTCAAGAACTTATTTTTCTCAGTAGGATGATGAGGCTCTATTTCTCTACCCATAGTGATCCTATAAAAGATAAGATTGCAGAAGGAGACCTAAATGTCTTCCCTCCAATAAACATAGTTGAAGGGTGTAAGGATCCAGGGTAAAAGAGACAAGGAATCCATCAATTTTGGTTCTGAACAATTAATTCTTTAATCAAGCTACACTGTACCTATAAGAAACACTGCAAAAAAACAAACAATTCACAATGATGTCAGAATCAATCATTCCATCTCGACATGTACACTTTCTCAAGGTCCGTTACTCCTGCATAGACTTCTCTAGATGAATCCAGAGTTAGCAATGCACACTTTGCATGACTTATGTGGAAACCCAACTGCTTTTGGTGTACAATGGAGTTTGGATAGGCTTTCTACTTACATAAATAGGATCTAATACCATGTTTGAATTATTGTTCCATTTATCTACATGAAATGAGTGAAATTGAAAAGTTTAATTATGCAGTGAATAGGAATGAACAATGTACACTGAACAAGACAAATTTCATAGAAAACAGATAAGTATTGCTCAGCAAATTACAACATTAATCCTCATTAATTCCAGCTGTATACAATGATGTTACATAAAGGAGAATTGGAATAATGTGGATAATATTCGAATCTACCAACTCAATCCTTACTGATAGTCTAATTATAAGTGTCTAAATCACTATCATATCTCACTATTCTAACTTCAGATGCTTAATTCAATCTATCAATTAGTTAAGCAAGTTGAAATAATGAGGTAGGTGAGAAATGGCACCTACCCCGATGCATCCATGCAAGACTAGCTCTAATTAAGCTGGATGACATCTAACTAAATGTAATTGGAGCATAAGTTAGCATAACTACCTAACAACTACAACCAACTGAATAAGTTTGGTGTTAGCAATCATAGTGGCTCCTAAGGTGTAGGGATTGGAATCAGTGGCACCCAAGTGGCACACCGATGGAACTGATGGGGCAGACTAGTGGAACCGATGGCACCAGTGGCACCAAAAACATGCCTGTGCCAAACTCTAGAAAATGACTCCTAAGTTAGGAATATGATCTAATAGACTATATCTAGACAAGGGATGATGATAAATCCTAACACATCCTAGTTCCAAAGAAAGATGGGACTTGGCGCATGTGAATAGACTATCAAGATATCAACAAAATTTAGTAAAGAACATATACCCTTTTCCTAGGATAGACAAACTCATCGACTGTCTGAAAGGTGTTAAGTTCTTTACGAAGCTCGACCTTAAGTTGAGATATCATCAATTTTTGATTGAGTCCATCGATCTATGGAAAATGAATTTCAAGACCAAGGAAGGATTACTTGAATGGTTAGTCATGCCTTTTAGCTTAACCAATGCACCTGCAAAGTTCATGAGATACTGGGACGACCTTCTACGACCTTTCATCAAAAAGTGTGTCATTGTCTATCTTAACGATATCTTGATTTTTAGTCAATCATGGAGAGAACATGTCAGACATCTTCAACAAGTCTTCAACACTCTAAAACAACATCGACTATATGTTACATTGAAATATCGTCATATTGAGCCATGTGTCAACCTTGTGCCTAATCCCTATAGTTACCTTAGCTAAACTGGATTGATTATGAGGTGGTTCCTACCCTTTTTCCCCCCTCTAGGTACGATGGCCCTCTTCCTCTTAAGGAAAGGTGCTCCAGCCCCTTGTTGTATCTCTTTATACCTTGAGGGGTGTGCCACTGGAACTCTTTCCCATCATGCAAGGTGTACCAACCCTTGTCTCATTCTTTTTCTCCTACTGCAAGGTGCGTCAGTGGTTTTTAGAGAGAAAAATTCAAAGCTTCGAGGCCCTTCTTGAAGGTGGATGAGGTGGAGGATCATCCCTAGCTTCTAGGTGAGGTGGCATTTGGTTCCCTAACCAAATGGGAGGATCACTTAGACCTCTCCTCTTAATATTCAACCTCCTCTATCCATTTATCCTTATAAATTGAACCCTCTCTCCATTGTGAAGGGAGGAAGGGTTATGGTACTCTTAAGCTGGTGGAATTTCTAGGTGATCCCTATCATCCTTTGGGAGGCATACAATAATTCTTTGGATGCTTGGATTCTATTGTTGGATGGAAGCTTGCAACGTTAAGGCTAGGTTGTGACATTCTTTCCCTATGTAATTCTATGTATCTCCTTGATTACAGTAATACACAACTGTTTCCATACATGTTTTTGTGTTGATGATGTTTATAGATTTCTTCCTTAATTGTTAGATTAGATAAATTCATATCTAGATATGCTTGTATTGTTTGTTTGTTTCCATATTCTCTACAAGGTTTTACAGCTTGATATCTGAAAAAACTCTGGAGCTGGGATCAACATAGAGGAAAAGGATTTCCGGACCTTAGGTAAGTGATCTATCTCTTAACTTGCATCTCTATTGTTTTAGGAAAGTAGGTTGTATTCTATACTTGATTTGTTCTATATCCACTTGGACTAGGGAGATATGGATTGAGTCTACTTGAGTAGATTTATCTAGTAACACTATATCTGAAAATGGACAAATGCTCATTTACAATGACCAACATCAAATATTTGGGGTATGTAATTGACTCTGCAGGAATTCATGTTGATCCAAAAAAAGTATAGAAGCTCAAATATTGGCACATTCCTCAAAACATTTAGGTACTAATAAATTTTCTTAGTTTGGTGAATTTCTATCGATGGTTCATACTTGGATTCAGTCATATCTCCTGGCCTTTGAATCAGTTCACTAAAGGAAATGGGAAATCTGTCTTCAAATGGATACTAACACAACAACAATATTTTGAACAACTCAAATACAGCTTTGTACTGCACTAATACTTATGTTACCTAATTTGCATCAACCCTTTGAGATTGAAACACACACATTAGACTATGCTCTTAGTGCAGTGATCACTTAGTTAGGTCACCCAGTCATGTTTCATTCTAAAACTTTCAATGACACAGTTTGAAGGTATTCAATGTATGAACAATAATTTTATTCCATTATGCAAGCTATTAAGAAATGGAGACGCTACATTCTTGGAAATGAAACAATCATCCTCACTGACCATAAAACTTTGTAGTTTGATCCATCCTATTCAAAACTATAGACAACCCAAAAACTCAAATGGATTAATTACCTGCAATAATTTTAGTTGGTAATTAAATATTAGAAAGGAAAATCCAATGCCACAGTTGATTGTATTAGCCGACCACCCATTACTCTACTGTCTATAGTGATGAGTATGAAGGGTTACGACACCACTACTTGGACACAATTATATTTGGTAGACTACGAGTTTTCCACAATTTATCGATAGCTTTAGGTTGACACACTGTCTACTACCAACTACTTCTTGAAGGACACCTTGCTATACAAGATTGGACAACTTTGTTTATCGACTGGTGGGCATTGAAAGAAGCTCATTTGGGACGCACACTACAAAAAGAATCCAGAACATTTTGGAGTAAAAAACACAATTGTTATCCTCCAAAAGTATTTTTATTGGCCTTCACTAAAATTTGACATCAACAAGTACGTTCGATCGTGCATAGTTTGTGCCATTGCTAAATAGTTGAATCGACAACAAGGATTGTACACACCCCTGCCAGTTCCTAGTAAACCATGGGAATCTATTTCTATGGACTACTTGATGGGATATCATACTACAAAACATATACATGATGCAATATTAGTAGTAGTCAACATATTTTCCAAGATGGATATAGTTATACCATGCAAGAAGACTACAACAACATAATAGACTACTCAACTCTTCTTTGAACATGTTTGGAAACATTATGGAATCCCAATGACCATTATTTATGACATAGATTCTAGATTTGTCAGCACCTTTTGGAAAAATATATGGAAACATCTCGACACAAGACTTTCTTTGTCGACAACCATCCATCAGCAGGAATACATGCAGACATAAGTTATAAATCAGTTTGTAGTACAACTGCTTCGCATGTACAACCACAAGCATCATCGAACATGGGATGATAACCTTCAATAAATACAACACAACTACAATCGTTCTCAACATAGTTCTACAGGTAAGATTCCATTTGAGACCTGTTATGGATTTCAAAGCTCAACACCTATCAAATTATTCAGTTCCTCGACATAGTCGAATGCGTTAAGAACCAGCGTCAACCCTCCTCTTTATTTTGTTAGTATATTTTGTTGGATGCATATGCTTTTTAAGTCATCTTGTTAGTATGTTTTATTATCCCACATTCATGGGGAGTAATTGTTCTTTATAATAGACTTAGTATATAAGTGAGTGTTGAGGCCAATGAAGGTACCCAAGAGTTATTTTATATTGATCTTGCTCAAAGGAGGTTGCCCCCTTGAAGTGGCCTGCGATCAATAAAATATCTTTCGTGATTCCTTATTTTTGTTATATCATGCATTCTCATTCTTTGTTGTAGGAGGTTCTCCACATCTTGTATCAGATAACTTTCCTTGGCACGAGTGTGAATTTTTTTTCTCTTATTTTTGACAAAAGAAAGAGGACGAAATTGGGCGGTGACTTTTAGAGCAATTTCTAAAAGTTTTTGTAGATATTCAAAAGAAATAAGTTGTTGATATGAATTCCTCTTGCAAAAATACACATTTAATAAAAATCATCTCATTTGGAGTTCTGAAAGTGGAGATATCGCTGATTTAAAATCAGTCATTTTCTAGAATTTCGGTGACGATTGAGGAAATTGCAGAGTGAAAATATTTTGACCGGGTGCCTTGATTTTTGTTCCGATTGTGTGGATAGATGCAGAGTGGTTGTTACAGTTGCATAAGAAGGTTCTAATAGCAATTCTGAGCAATATAGATCCTTTTTTCCTCATTTTAAAATTTTTGTCTCAAAACCCTAGGTCTATCTACAGGGTTTTTGGGCATTGGGTGGAATTTTTGCCAAATTGTTTTTTTGGTGCTATGATTATTGTAGTATTTCTTCTTCTTTGCATTGAGATTATTTATTTCAATTAGGGAATAAACCCGATCCTCTTAACTATGGTAAGTAGTTGGGGATAACCCTAAAACTCATTGTGAGGAATACCATAGGAACCCCAAAGTAGCTAGCCATTGGGAGGACCTACCAAGTGAAAAGGGAGATGACCCCTACCTAATTGACTATTTCCACCTATGAGGTAAACCAAGAGCTATAATTTGTGGCAAAGAAATTATCAATTTTACCTGAGCCATGGAGTGAGTGGTACTTCCCCAATACGCAAGCGTTATACAACATTGGTAGCCGAGTGAATCCCTTGAACCTTTAGGAAGCCAAAAATACCTGAGGTCCATATCCATTACCAATTGATAAAGCACAAATTCTAAGAACCGCCATAGATCATTTCCATCGAACCTAAAAAATAAAATATATATATATATATGCTTATGGTTGTCACCTGTGCAGGAGCAAATAAACAAATGGAAGAAGAAATTTCCGCCATCAAGACCAAACTCGAAGATTTGGATAAAAAAATTATCGACCTCCATCTTCTGCATTCACCCATGAGCAACTGACAACAACCCAAGACTTCTACAAACACTAGGTCCTCTTTCTCTAGAAAATTTCATGGGTAGAAGCTTGATTTTCCTTGCTTCAATGGTGATGATCCAAATGGATGGATTTACAAGGAAGAAAAATATTTCAGTCTACATAACACATTTGATTTCAATAAAGTCCCACTTGCATCCTTTCATTTGGAACATGAAGCCCTTCAATGGTTCCGTTGGTACATCAAAGATCATGAGGAGCCATAATGGACATAGTTTTTCCAACTCCTTTTGCAATGATTTTTCCCTAGTGGTTTTGTTGAATTCACAGGAGCAATCACCAAACTTTCCAATATTGGCACTGTGAGAGAGTATCATATATAATTTGAGAAATTGGTCAATCTCACAGAAGGATTGTCTAACTGTTGGACAATAGGGCAGACCCGGGTTTAATCCTTTAGTGTCACACCAACAAAAGACCCATAGTGTTGGCCCTTTCGGCAACAAACTGCGCGTAGGTTGCAGTCTCACCCAAAACAGCTATGGGATGCCGCAGAATCAGGTTTTTGCAAGCAGAGAGGGGGATTACTGTACCTTAGCCTTTAATAACCTTATTAATCAATAATTATAATGCTTTACCATTCATTCACATACAACTTTGCACATAAATAAACAGTCATGACTTGCTCAACCCACTACAAGGAATTCAAAGCGAAGCTAAATATTAGCAGCGATCTAACTTATCAGATGTATACAGTTATTAATGCATAAAAGACAATAGAAATAGAAACAGCACAAGAAACCACAACACCGGATATAACATGGTTCACCCCCAGTGTAGGGGTTACATCCACAAACTGTGTTCTATTCAACTTGCTACAAAACCATAGTTTGATCTGCGCACTCAGCTGCAGATCCATTCAATCCTTAAAAAGCTGCGCACACGGCAGTAGGCCCCTGCGCACACAGCTGCAGGTCTTTCCTCAATCTTCTTTACAAAAACCCTCTGCACACACAGCTGCAGAGGTCGTCCACGCACATAGCTGGGACTTAACCTTTCCTTACAAAATCAACCTTAACTTCTCCTTAATCTTTCTTACATCATAAAACCTAACCTATCTTCTTTACACAAGCGCTTATTTATACTGCGCATTTTTACAAAACCATGGTCTTAAACCATGGGCACCCAAAACCCTAAACCCTGGATTTCAACCAAGGGTTTATTACAAAAAAAAGGAGTTTTAACTCCCCCCAATACCCCTAAGACTGTTTTGACCCGTAACTCTGCTTACAAACTTTTTGATTAACTACGGAGTTACCCAAACATGGAGTCTGCGTCCCAACAAGCCCCTAAGACTCACTAGTGGCCCGTCCCGGGACACCCTGCGACGTCTCTGGCGGTAAAATCTTCTGCGCCAAGGTGCTGAAGAGATTGTTGAGGTTATGTAGTATGTCGTCAGCTGCTTTCTCCTTTTCCACCAACTCTTGTAATACTGAATATGAATCTGTATTAGCCCGTTCCCGCGCAAAACTGTCGTAGCTCTTCAAAACTTTGAGCTGGCTTTCTACAGTATTACTTAATTCCAATGCTTCATCCACCAGGGGATGGAGTGAATTCTCCAGCAGTGTTACTCTTGTCTTGCAGGATTCAATTTCCTGCTGAAGTTCCTTGCTGCGCTTCACTTTATCCATCTTCTGCATCGGTAGCAGCGTCTTAATTTCTATTTTGACTGCATCTAATTTGGCCTGGCATATCTTGATGGATTCCTAGATCTTACCTACATCTGGATGGTCTTGAAGGTTCACCCAGGCTTCGATGTTGTCTTCCAGCAATTTGGCAACGCTAGCTGTATTATCTGATATTTTTGCTGCTGAAGCCTTGATGTCCTATTAGCGCTGTTCCCGGACCTCTGGTGGAGTCTCAGGAGGAATGCATAGTTGAAGTTCTGCAATCTAGTGCTGGTGTTCTATCTTCATCCTTTCAACCTCGCTGCGGGACTGCTGGGCATAGTCTCTCAGCTTAGCGATTCTCTTCTCTGGTTCCTCGGCTCCCTGTATGTCGAAGTCAGAAAGACTCTGACATGCCTCATCCAATGCTTGCGTCAGCGTAGTGGTTGCATGTGCAGCCTCTTTCTTCTGTTGTGCGATTTATTCTAGGCGTGCTGTGAGGGTTTTGTTTTTTTTTATGGTGTCTTCCAATTGGGTTTGGGACAATTGGTTTCAGGCATGGATCTCCTTTGTAATCGTGAGCTGGCAGAGGTGTAATTCTGACATAGACATCTTTGTATAATCAAGCCCCGCGGTCATACCTATTTGGGGTCGGGAATCTGTGTCAGGCTGTATCAGAGTTTCTCTTGATACCTACCCGTGGTAATCTTTGGGTGGCCATTTCCTAATATCCTGCTGCGTGGGTGCTATAGTGCTACTTGTCGCAGTACTGTGCGCTGATTTTGCTGCTAGCTCTTTTAGCTCCGATACCCTGTTTGCGATACCTAAGAGCCCGGCAAGATGCAGTTCCACAAATTCTGACCATTTTTTAGTAAGCGCAGTCGTAGACTGTTCTAGAGCGTGCTCCAGTTCATCCAGTGTTACAGTGGCTACATCCTCAATATATTTGTCCTTCGACGCTTTTGCATTTTTGCGGGACTGCGGCTTGGTTACCTCGGCTACTTCTGGCGACTTGCGCTTCGTTTGTGGGTTAAGATCTGATATGGTCTTGACTGACTCCTTATCCTGTCCATCCTGTTCATCCTGTCCATCATCTCCATCCTGGAAATCGTCATCCATCTGCGAATCACTTAGGTCTTCGCTATCTTCTAATGGGTTTTTCTGCTGTGCCTGACTGGTACCTGCGCCAATATTTGTAGCTAGGGGAACGGGGATAGAGGGTTTTTTCCCGACGTCTTGCAACCACTCAGCTGGCCATAGCTGAACAATGCCCGCGATATCCAATTCTGTTACGAAATAAGGTAATTTAAACCATTGATGTCATGGATCGGCACGGGCTTGAATGAACACATGATGAAGGTCAGCCCTGAAGTTCGCGGCACCCTCATATTTAGAGAATAATTCATTGGTAAGCCGAGGTGTTCACAGAATCTCCATGTGGATACTCATGGCATAATAGACGAACACAATGTTCGTCATTTGCTGAGTTTCCTTGTTCGAGGATAGCCAGAGGGAGGCATACCTTAATGCCTCCGGCCGGCCTGGGTTTACTTCGACAAATTGAGCTTTGGTGGGTTCTTTCCACCCAACTAGTGCAATAAGTATTAACAACCAGGAGTAATGAAAAGGTCTACCTTTTTCCTGTGCATCGCGAGCATCCTCCAGGAATTCCCTTGCAAGATATGCGGACCAGTTGTAAGTGTATCCTTCGGCGCAGTTCATGGCAATCCGGATAACTGGAGCAGGTACCTCAGTAGGCCTGCACTTCCAGATGATCTTGCAGGCTAAAAGTTCAGCTGCAACGTGAATAGGTTGTTCCCGAATCGCGGAGGTGTGATATCCCTGTTTCCCTTTGGTCAGGCCAAACCGCTCTTTCATAGTTTGCACAAGCTTTGTATCCTCATGTTTTGAGGGAAAATCATCTCCCGGATCAGGTCCTGCCATAGATAACCCTGTGATCTTATTAATGAGTGCAGCATCAATGGGGATTTGCTGGTCTCCTATCCACAGATAGCCGTCATGCACTAATGCAAGCAACTGTTTGGCCACTATAGTCACATGTATGCCGCGACTGAAATGTGGGATATCAGGCACCTTGAGTAGGCCAGCATTATCCAGGCCCGCAGCCCACGGTTGCACTTCAAGTAGAGGTACATCATGTTCTGGATAGCTGAGGCGGTGCAGGTATTCGGCCGGTGCAAACTGGGGAAACTTTCCATGATCATTTGTGTCGTGGTCGCTGTACTTAAGCCGATCTATCTTCCCTGTCATTCTGCCAACCAGCTGAACTCCTAGTGGTAGCAAGGGTGTGGTTAATGTGAATTGCTTTGTCCGTCGGGGAATCTTGGTGTCTGGGCGAATAGGATGGAGATAAGGTGGCTGTGGTGGTGTAATATTCGCCCTTCCCCCAGCCGAGGCCTGTGCAAAACCAGAGGGCTCCATAGGATGAGCTGCTGGTGTTTGCCCTGTTTGCCGCTGTCGGTCTTGGTTGCGCTTGGTGCGAACTTCGGTTCTAGACTTTTTCCTGGTAGACCGTGTCTGCATCGGCTGTGGTGGTGCTGGGGGAGTGTCTTCATTGTGAGCTAGGGCAGGTGGTTGATTAGAGCAGGTGATCAGACCCTCTTGCTTGAATTCTCTGACCAAAGCGTCAATCTCGCGTTTGGTGGTCATGGGTTCACTCAGAAATCTTGAAGAAATGCAGGATGCAATTTTTCCTAACTTAGGGATATTCTTATACATTCCATCAATCAAATCGGGCAGGATAGTGCATTGAAGGCACCAAGTCTAATGAAAATATTGTCCATGTGGAGCACGATTGCCGGTACTGGTCTTAGTATAGTCATTTAAAGCAATTAAAACTCTGCCGCCACCAAATTGGCTGCTTCCCAACAGTCGGATTTTGAGCCTCGCTATGTTTTTGGGCCTCGGTAGAATCAGGGTTGAAGCTTCAGGACAATAAGCAACCTCGGCACAATAGTGCCCTTCGACCTGGCCTGGTAATATCTGCGATAGGACTATTAGGTTTGAGGGACTGGCGTCTTGGCTCTGCCCCTTGGTGTAGTATTCAATTCCTGGGTGATCATCATTTGCCTTGTCGTGATTTGATCGGAAAGCTATATCTAAAATAGGACGACTTTTGTTAATAGAAAATGTAATAAAAAAGCTATCAACAAGATCACCCCCTCTTACCGTACCGTGGCGGAGCTCAACCTCCATATGCCCAGTTTTCGCTATAGGGTCCAAGATATGCACGAACTTATGCACCCAATCCTTGTGAGGTGTGTTTTCCCTTGCTGTATAGTTCTGCCTCAAATGTCCCTGAAGGCTATTCGGCCCCTTGAACTTACTTCGTACCTCTTGAGCTTGGCTTAGGAATCTGGGACACAGGAATTTCTGGTAGGTTCCCCGACTGGGGTGAGACTTTGTAGGATCGGTCCCCCATGCTGCTGTAGCTTCTAGTGCTACTTCCAGACTCTGGGTGTTTGGTGACTGAGGTACTCGTTCTAACATAGGGTCAATAAATTCTCCAGTGTCTGTCATCCCAACATATGCAGGCAACTCTCTAGGCTGTGCACTAAGGCATCTAAGAGACTGAGTGATCTATGCGTATCTATGGCCATGTAGCTCGTACAGTTGATTCTGCCAATTCTCCAGACCATCGTCTGAATTAGACATACAGGAGCTATCACATTGCCAATCCATTACACCATCATCATCAGGCTCGACATAATCTGCGTCCTTAGCTGTAATGTTGTAGATGTGGTCTAGAGTATCCTGCTCCCCTTCATCTCTGAGTGGTTCTGTATATCTTTCTCCTTGGGATGGGTCGAGGGGTATAATAACATGCAGACCATTTCCTTCGAAGGTCATCTGTCTCCTCTTAAGGTTGATGATTGCAGCATTGGCCATGGCCCACTCAATTCCCAACAGGGCTGGATAAGGGTTGTTGTCATCAATGATCTCAATAACTTCAAAATATGCTAGAGTAGTGACCCCATCGATGTCGATTGGAACACTAAGAATTCTCCCTAGCGGTACAATCCTTTGCTGGTTAGCTAGTCGCAGTTGGATAGTTGACCAAACCAGGGAAGGATTTCCCATTTGTCCCCAGGTCTGCTTGGGTAGGACATTAATGTCTGAGCCAAGATCCAAAATGACATCAGTCATATCATATTCTCCTATCTGAACGTTCAATCTCATTTCCCTTCCTGTTCTTCGGACACGACTAACAGTTTTCTCCTGATCAATTCCTCTCTGAGGATCTGTGACAGCAAGAACTTTTTGCAGCTCTTTTAGAGCATTATGATTCCGCAAGAGTTTCATACAGCTCTGCAAGAAAGAGGATAGTGTACTTACTTTATCCGTCGAGGCCTCTTGTGGCTGCGAAGCCTGCTGAGGTTGCCGTGCAGGTGCTTCTACGGTGCCAGGGTCCACAATATCGCACTGGGCCTCCTGGACTGGTACTTGGTCCTTCACAGGGTCAAGGGCTGGGACTTTCTCGGAGGCCTTTCGTACGCACACCGTGGCAGGTTGCTTTGGCGAGTTTTGAGTATGCGTCGTAGCTCCACTCCGGGTGACCACATTGAGGGCTGGGGCAAGTCTTTGCTCAATGGAAATCAACTGAATATTTGGGGTGGGGCCACGGTTGTTTTCCTAAATATTTGCGAGGAGCTGGGGGCACTGTTCAATCACGTGGTCCACTGCACGACAATACCGATAGGTCGTAGTGGGGTTCCGACAGTCGCGAGCCAAGTGACCAACTTGGTTACAATTGTAACACACAACCTGGCCTCTACCTCTTCCGGTCATCCCACCATGGCCGCGACTGCCAAAAGCACCTCTTCCGGAGGCACCGCCGCGGTAACCATAGCCATCATTATTCTGGGCTTCATTGTGGACTCGGTAGGCATCAGAGGTGCGCTCTCGCATAAGGTCATAGCTACGACACTCTTCTTCATTATGCCCTATGGACTTACAGAACTGGCAGTAGGGGTTTTTGGGAACTTGAACATATCTCTGAAGAAGATGGTAGTGCTCAGGGCGATGCTGGCCAGTGGTTCAGAAAATCTCACAATATAGAACACCAGCATTGAATTGGTTGGGCGTGCCCGTATTTAGGTATGTTCTGACCACGGGGCACTGGTCCCTATTGTGACCCTCGGACCGACATTGCATACACCAGACCTCCTCTCGACTAGTTTTAGCGTTCTTCATGTCACGAAGCTCTAGGGACATCGCTGCCAGCTGCGCTTGGATTTGAGCAATACCAGAATCGTCTCCTACAGGAGCGGTCTCAAGCTTCATTGCGATTTCTAGAACCTCTTGCTGGTCAGCAACCTTCTGTTGCATGAGCGGAGTTCTGATATGCGGTAATAATGCTGCGATAAACCATTCCTTGTGCTGCGCTAGGCTAATGGTGAAGCTGACTTGGTCTAATAGAACTTTGAATCTCTAGTCAAAGTCCCACATAGATTTGCCACGCCACTGTTGAATCTCTTTGAGTTCAGTGATGCTCTGCGATTCTGATTTTGGTTTCTTAAATTCATTAATGATGGCGGCCTTGATTTCATCCAAAGTGGGGTGTTGATTATTAGAGAATTTCATGAACCAGGTCAAAGAGCGGTCACGAAAGGAAGTAATGAGCTGCACAGTTCTCACATCTAGGTCGGTAATACTCTTCGCTTTCTAGACGTCCTCACATAAAAACCAGAACTGTTCTGGATCTTCTGATCCCGTTCCTTTGAAGATGGGCAACTTAATATCATCAGCTAGGTGGGCCATGGTGGTTCTGGGAGGGTTGGGAGGGGGACAGGATGTTGATGGGGGGGGATTTACGGGGGCCGATTGACCTGTGGCCGGAATACTTGGACTTGGTTTCCTGTCACACTGCGACCGAACTTTAGGAGTAACATAGCGACACTGGGGGGTGACAGGAGGGTTTCCTACCGAAGGGTTTTCTTCAAGGTCTGGTTGTGAAGGGTTTACAGGGGGAAGTGCGGTGGTCTGTCCTAAGGAGTAGGACTCAAAATCTCTTTTGTACCTTTGCTCACTTCGCGGAAACCCACTTTGCGCGTCAAAAATATTCTCACTTGCAAACATATGTTAGTACTACTAAACTAAAAGTCTGATTCAAATAATAATATACCCTTTTCAACCAATAGTATTTTAATCTTCAAGCTTAAGGAATTTAAAAACTTACCACGGGGGCCTTTGAAAAACTGCCGTTTAGCTTCGCTGAAAGAAGTGCTTGTGTCGATGGCAAACTCTGTCACAAAGGCTTCCAATGTTCGCGTCGTCCAGAAATCGACAGCGCGGGATACCTCGTTGTTCACGTGTTGCACAAGATTGACCCTTGCGGGGGTCCACACAGGAATCCGTCGAGCTTGAAAGTTCGTCCTCCTCTCTGTTAACCTAGACAACCACTGGTGCAACTCTATGTGGAAACTACCAGAGAAAATTTCATAAGCATCACAAAAAACATACCTTTGTAAAAAGTCACTTGCGCTTCGACGTGGGTTCATATTCTCTTGCTGCGTGAATTTTAGACAAGTCTCAGCAAACCAATCACCTATTTCCTTCACAGAGGGCCTCTAGAACATAGCCCCTGAGGTACAATGTAAACCCCTCTTGAGCAGGTACTGAGTTCAACCGACAACGGAACCAATTTGTTGGACAATAGGGCAGACCCGTGTTTAATTCTTTAGTGTCGCACCAACAAAAGACCCACAGTGTTGGCCCTTTTGGCAACAACCAGAGCGCAGGTTGCAGTCTCACCCGAAACAGCTATGGGGTGTCGCAGAATCAGGTTTCTGCAAGCAGAGAGGGGGATTACTGTACCTTAGCCTTTAATAACCTTATTAATCAATAATTATAATGCTTTACCATTCATTCACATACAACTTCGCACATAAATAAACAGTCGTGACTTGCTCAACCCACTACAGGGAATTCACAGCGAAGCTAAATATTAGTAGCGATCTAACTTATCAGATGTATACAGTTATTAATGCATAAAAGACAATAGAAACAGAAACAACACAAGAAACCACAACACCGGATATAACGTGGTTCACCCCCAGTGTAGGGGTTACGTCCACAAACTGTGTTCTATTCAACTTGCTACAAAACCACAGTTTGATCTGTGCACTTAGCTGCAGATCCCTTCAATCCTTAAAAAGACGCGCACACAGCAGCAGGACCCTGCGCACACAGCTGCAGGTCTTTCCTCAATCTTCTTTACAAAAACCCTCTGCGCACACAGCTGCAGAGGTCGTCGACGCACACAGCTGGGGCTTAACCTTTCCTTACAAAATCAACCTTAACTTCGCCTTAATCTTTCTTACATCATAAAACCTAACCTATCTTCTTTACACAAGCGCTTATTTATGCTGCGCATTTTTACAAAACCATGGTCTTAAACCATGGGCACCCAAAACCCTAAACCCTAGATTTCAACCAAGGGTTTATTACAAAAGAAGGGAGTTTTAACTCCCCCCGATACCCCTAAGACTGTTTTGACCCGTAACTCTGGTTACAAACTTTTTGATTAACCACGGAGTTACCCAAACATGGAGTCTGCGTCCCAACACTAACACATTCTACATGAGTTTTTTTATTAGTGCTCTGAAGGATACAATCTGATATGAGTTTAAAATGTTCTATCCCAACACAATGATGGAAATCCTAGGGATGGCTAAGTTGGTAGAAGACAAGATCAGGTCTCAATAATGCCCCAAATCCACTTTTGTTCCATTCAGAAATATGGTTCCCCAAAGACCTCCAATTCCTCCAACTCCTGGAACCCCTCCTATCAAGCATTTCTCTAAAGCCGATATGCAGGCACGTAAAGAAAAAGGGATTTTTATAATTGTGATAAGAAATTCACCCATGGACATCAATGTGCTCAAAAAAAGATATATGTCTTAGATGTGGATTCTCTACCTGCATTTCAAATTTTTGAAGATGCTCGGGATCCAGTAGATGATCAAGTCAACCTTCAACAACCACCTATTGACCCTCCTTCTCACGATGACAACCTAGAGATATCTCACCATGCATTTGCTGGAGTCACCACCCCAAAAACCATGTAGGTCAAGGGTTTATTCAAGAATATCTGTTGAGGTATTTGTAACTTCAAAATGTATTCACCTATATATGTTATGTCTTGTACCCCAATATTTATTCCAGGAAGTATCTGTAATGTATTTGAGTCATGTCATGCCCTGATGTTCCTATCAGGGGATTCAATAATGTAAACAAGTCATGTCAAGTCATTATGGGTAACCCTCCTATTGTTCAAGGGTTAAAGTCCCCGCAGTTGCGGGGCCCTAGGGTTATTAGACTCTCCTAAAGAAGTCCACCCTAGTGAGTTATTGTCAAGTCAAAAATTAGTATAAATAGAGAGTGAGCCTCTTTATTTATCACACACTCACTCACACTCAGTTGTAGCGCATAACTGAGAGATAAGAATTTGTTGGGGCTAGAAAGAAAGAGGCTATTGCTGTCAGGAGATCATCTTACTATTTTGGGGTTTTACTATTGGTGCTGATTCTATCTCTGATGAAGTTGCAAGGTTTTTTCCATTTATGGTTTTCCTGAGGAAAAAAATTGTGTTCATTGTCTCTTGTGTTTGATTACTATGCTTGTTATTCTCTCAGTTAAAGATCCTAATATAATGCTAGCTTGAATGATAAAAATATGACATGGTATCAGAGCTAACCTGAGAAGAAGACACTGTGCAGTTGTGGAAACTAGGGATTCCTGCTTTTTGGATATCTCTCCATAGATTTTTAGAAAAAGAAGGTTGGGATGACTCTCCTCCCCAGGGTGCATCTTTCTATCGAAGTAGAATCTGATTCTGAGCATTTTTAGTTTTTGACCTGACACTACTACCGAAAATTAGGGCTTTCCATAGAAGTGGAATTTTTGAGTGAGCCCAGTCCTGGATTGATCTCCTCCTCAAAATAGAATTTTAGAGATCAAGATCAAAGCATTTGGTTGGACAGAACTTTGGGAAAGTCAAACCCTAATCTACTCCTGAACCAACACTGCATAAATTTAGCTTCAGATCCAGTTCCGACATCTTAACCTAGTAATATCTAAATCTTTTTTATTTCCATTTGAGGTTCTTAGTTAAGATGTCTCATCACACCAAGATTGATGAAAAACTTGAGGGAGCTGATAACTTTCAAGGCTGGAAGTATAGGATCTCCTTGGTCCTGGAAGAAAATGAGTTGGACTCCTATATCAATGAGGAGGTTCTAGTTCCAGAGGGAGATGAGGCTAAGGACTTACACAAGAAGAATTTGGTCACGGCTAAGAGGATTATTGCTGATTCAATCAAGGATCACCTCATACCATAGGTGTCCTCCCTAAAGACACCTAAATCTATGTTTGATTCCTTGACCAACTGTTTGAAGGGAAGAATATAAACTAGAAGATGACTCTGAGAAACCAACTGAAGAATGTAAATATCCAGAATGCAGAGACCATCCAGTCTTACTTTACAAGGTTCTCTTAGATCAAGGAACAACTAGAAGTAGTAGAAAAAGAAGTGGAGAATGTAGAGATTGTGATGACCACCTTGAATGGTCTACCTAGGGCATGGGACTCTTTCATTCAAGGGATCTGTGCTAGAAAGAATCTAGTCGAGTTCAGAATACTATGGGAAGAATGCTCTCAATAAGAAGCCCAGATAGCAGCTCGAGAAGAAAAGATGGGAAGTGAAGATCAAGCTCTCACAGTCCACACCAAGAAAACCAGAAGGGACCATCATCATTCCAAAGGTAAGAATTCACACTCTAGAAGAGATCTGTCTACTATTAGATGTTACACATGTGATGATAAAGGAAACATATCCAAATACTACCCTAACAAAGGGAACTCAAAGAATAAAAGGGGAAACAAGAGACATCATGCTCAAGTTGCAGAGGATGATGAACCTTCCACAAAGAGAATCAAACAAGAAAGTGATTATTCTTCAAGTGATGAAGAATATGTGCTGATTTCCACTATCACGAGAACTATCTTACATGGAAGCAATGATTGGCTTATAGATAGTGGTGCTTCCAAACATATGACAGGATTCAAAGAATCATTTGTGAAACTATCTAAACATGAGTCAAATCACAAGGTGAAACTTGGGGATGACTACCCATATCCAATAAAAGGTAGTGGTGAATGCTCCTATAAGCTAGACTCTGGAAAGTCTATGAAGATGAAAAATTTATTGTTTGTACCAGGACTAAAGAAGAACCTCCTCTCCATATCTACATTGGATGCAAAAGGAATGAGGGTTGCTTTTGCAGATGGGAAAGTTTGTATGTGGCCAAAGGGAAATACTTTTAATGATGCAATAGTGATTGGGGAACAAGAAGGAGGTTTGTACAAATTGAAGGGTCAACCAAAACAAGCTTTGGTTCATGACTCAGTAGAACCAAATGAACTTTGGCATAGAAGGCTTGCACATGTGCATTACAGGGCGCTACCACTTGCAAGCAAAGTTGTTGAAGGTTTTCTAGAAATGCAGACAAAACATAATGGTGTCTGTAAAGAATGTGCAAAAGGAAAGAACACAAAGAAGACATTTACAAGTAGCGAGAGCAAGGAAAAAGGAATCTTGGAAATCATCCACTCCGATGTCATCCAGTTCATTAAGCAGGTATGTTTACTATGTTTCATTGCTGATTTTTCTAGGAAGATATGGATATACTTTATGAAGAACAAAGATGAAGTATTGAACAAGTTCAAGGAATTCGAATCCTTGATCGAGAACCAAATAGAAAAGAAGATCAGGATTTTTCGATCAGATAATGGAAAATAATTCACATTGAATTAATTCAAAGACTTATGCAAAGATTTAGGGATTAAGAGGGAGTTAACCACTCCATATAATCCACAATAGAATAGAGTTTCAAAAAGGAAGAATAGAATAATCATGGAAGTTGCAAAGGCCATGCTTCATGATCAAGATCTTCCCGTGCATCTATGGGCATAAGCTTCCAAAACTGTGGTGTATGTACAGAACCATACTCCACACAGAGTACTAGAAAATAAGACACCTGAAGAAGTATTTTCCGGAAAGAAACCAGAAGTCATCCATCTCAGAATATTCAGCTGTCCAGTGTAAATGCATATTCCGATAGAAAAGAGGACAAAGTTAGATCCTTCAGGAAGGAAGGGTATATTTGTGGGATACTCTGAAAGCTCGAAGGCTTATAGAATATACTTCCTAGGATTCAAGAAGATCGACATCAGCAGGGATGCAACATTTGATGAAGACTTAGCTTACAACAAATCCAGGAAGAGACCTGCTGAAGAACCTGAAGAAACAAAAGCACCCAGAATTCATGACACAACCATGAATGAAGAATGTCAAGAAGAAGATCAAGAAATAGAAGAACCTCAAGCACCTGTAGATCCACCTCAGGAGAAGAATCCTCAAAAGAAGAAACCTACTTGGGTACGAGAATCTATCCAAGGTGCAGAAAGATATGGGGCTTAAGAAGAATCACATAGAGAAAGGAAAAGAAATAGGTCTTGTTCCAGTTATGTAGCCTTATTATGTGATTTCATTGATAAAGAACCTTCCAACTATGAAGAAGCAACAGAAAAGAAAGAATGGAAGGATGCTATGATCAAAGAGTACCAATCGATCATGAAGAATGATGTTTGGGATGTTCTCCCAAGACCTAAGGGGAAGTCTGTGGTGACTTCCAAATGGATCTACAAGATCAAGCATGCTGCAGATGGCATCATAGAAAAATATAAAGCAAGATTTGTGGGTCGTGGCTTCTCCTAGAAAGAAGGAATAGAGTATGAAGAAACTTTTGCACCTATAGCCAGATACACTTCCATCAGATAATTACTTACTCTGGATGCAGTGATGAAATGGAAGATACACTAGATGGATGTCAAGACTAATTTCTTGAATGGTGTAGTGGAAGAGGAAGTGTATGTGGAGCAGCCACTCATTTTTTAGACACATGACAGGGAGACTCACGTGTGTAAATTGAATAAATCCCTGTACGGTTTGAAACATGCACCCAGGACATGGTACGTGAGAATTGATGGCTTTTTATCCAGTTTTGGATTTACCAAAAGTAAAGCAGATTCCAACCTTTACTACAAGGTTGAAGAAGGCAATCCAGTGATACTCCTATTATATGTAGATAATCTGTTTGTAACAGCTATGGATGGATTGATTCCCGATACAAAGAGAAATCTTGCTACTGAGTTTGAAATGAAGGACTTGGGTATGATGCATTATGTTATCTCCCAAAATAATTTATTTTGATAGTATGAAGAATTTAATTCACTCAATGAGGGATATGAAAATCACTGACAGTTTGAAAGCCGTTGTTTTTTATTTGGATGAAAATTTCACAAGTTGTATCTTTCGGTGGCTTAGGCGAGACTACAAAAACTCATTAGCCACCGAAAAGGGGCGCTTTTGATCGACAGAAAAGAGAGATAAAAGGGGGTTTAGACCACTGAAAGTGAATGGCATGCAGCACCAAGAAAGGTATAGTCAGTGGCTTGGGAGAGGATTAGAACATCTCATTAGCCACAGAAAGTTGGAAGGTAAATAATAGGTGGAAAACCCCTTTGGCTGTTAGATGTATTGCTAAATTTTTAACTGCCATTGGAACATTTTTAAAACAGTGATCGAAGGTGTTGTCCTCTATTATGCCGAGGTTTTGGAGTTTTAGTCCACTAAGGCGCCTCCACTACGGAGAATCTAGTGTTTTGAAGTCCTGATCATTTTTTGGCTTGAATTTCCAATCACGAAGCTAGTGGTTTAAAGCTCCGATGGTTAGTGGTTTGGATTTCTGATCTCCGACAAAGATTTTAGTGGCTAGAGCATCCGATTACCGACAAATTAGTGGTTAGTATTTTCGATCGCCAATGCTTAGAAATTAGTGATTTGAACCGTCGACACTGTGACAACGCTCACATTTAAAGTTCTAATGGTTAGTGGTTTGGAGTTTCGATCGTGAAGCTAGTGGTTTAAAGTTTCGATGGTTAGTGGTTTGGAGTTCCAATCACCAATGAAGAGTTTAGTGGCTAGAAGTTCCAATTGCAAAACTAGTGGTTTAAAGCTCTAACACTACAATAGCGTTCCGGTCTAAAGTTCCGATGCATTAGTGGTGATAGGTTCCGATTGCCGACAAGTAGTGGTTTAAAGCGCCGAAATTGCAGCATTTAGATAAGAAGTTCCAACGGGCTAGAGGATAGAGCTTCCAATCACTGATGAAGAAACCGTCGCGATGCTAGTAATTTGAGATGCCAACACTGTGGCAGCATTCAGGCTTAGAGTGCTGATAGGTTAGACGAAAGAGTTTCTGATCGCCGATGTAGAAACCATCACGACGCTAGTGATTTGAGGCGCTAACACTATAGAAACATTCAAGACTGGGGTGCCGATGGGTTATAGGTTATAACTTTCGATCACCAACCACGGTGGCAGGGTAGAAAATTTCGGTGGATTAAACAAGAAAAGTCACGTCAGTTAACTGCCAAAACACTAGCTTTTGGAGGCAAATTTACACTGAGCCAGTAGTGGTGATTATCAGAAACTACTGCAGTTATTTAGTATTCAGTTAGTGAACTAGATATTTGTCATAAGTTAGAAATATAGTTAGGTATGGTTTGAAACCCTAATTTGAAAAAAACTATCACTTTTGAGTATTTTTGTGAAAACAGATCAAAGTTTCAGGATCTGTCATTTTTGTAGAAGGCTATAAAGCCTAAGATCAATTTTATAATAAAGGTTCAACTTTGGGGATTTATGAGCCGATAATGCTTTCAAGCTTCTCATTTTATTTATTCATGATATAAACTCTTTTGTTGTGATCTGTTCAGCCATCATCTATTTCTTTACTGTATTTATGCCTAAATGTGTATTTAGGTGATTTTCTAGATGGATTAAGAAGCTAATAGCTGTCATCTTATTGGTTTATTAGTGTTATTTGATTTATAAATACCATCCTCACTAGGATTTATCCATTTATATGCATGTGTTTTGTATGTAAGTCTGCCATCTTGGTGAGTTCTCCATCCCTGCACCTTATTGTCAAAATTCTGAGCAATTGCAACTAAAAGCCTTGTAAATGAGTGATTTTTATGCATGCCTTGAGAGTGGAAAGATTATATAGGTCAATTGACTTGATCCATATCAGAAAACCCTAAAAACATTGTAAGTTACCAGGTATCCTCAAGCTACAACCTAGAAGAGTTTCCTGGAGTGATAACAAACTGGCACTGTTTTCGGGGAGAGAAGATTGAAGCTCAGCTTCCTTGGGAGACGACATAGATCCTTGCTTTGATGATAGACAAAGCTTGGACAGTATTATGGTTGTAATCATCTATCTGGTGACTCCATTGAAATAAGGTGGCTTCAAGAAGACCAACTACCAGAGAAAACCCTAAGGGGCCACCACCAACACCATTTTCATATCTAAAAGAGATTTTGAGGAAAGCTAGGGATTCACTAATGCAGGCCAACAGTGCTGCATAGGAAGCTACATCAGGGTTTGGGAATCTTCAAGCACTTTTTCTTGTGAATATCTCATCCTTGGTGACTCCATGAAATATGAATTTAGTGGCGACTCCACAATATTAAGATGTCAAAAGCATTTGCTTCTCTTTTGGCTAGGAGGTTTGCACCTCTTGACTTCTCTTATGTTCTTGGTTTCCCACATCTAGTACCTGATATGTCCGAATGGGGAGATTTTTTACTTGTCTTGAAGGAGGAGGAAGAAGCTAATCCTACAGAACACCTCCTCAAGTTTCACGAATGCATGGATATATTAGATCAACAGCATGAATATGTTCATGTATTCATTATATGGTGATGCATGTCAGCGGTATTTTTCTTTTTCTCCTTCCATCATTTCATCATTGAAATATTTTCACCGAGCATTCACTGAGCACTATAAAAGGTACTGATCAAATGAGTTTGCATTAGATAATTGTTGTGAAGAATATGAGTTGCATTCTCAGTATGAAAAGATAAATAGATAAGAATATCTCCCTAAAGAGCTACCTTATCTCTCTTATGATCTTCACAATGAGGTACTTTCCCATAAACATAAACTAGAAATGAATTATAAAGGAGTTGAAGGTTTTCCTACCATCATTAAATCTGATTGTGGTGAATTTGAGGAATTGATTTCTTTAACTAAACATGGAAATGATCAGCTTTCTGTTGGTCAAATGATCATTGAAATCAGTCAGGCTAGCTCACAGTTTCCAGATTTGCAAATCAAGGATAGTTGAAGTAACCAAGAGGAGCAATATTTCCAGGGACTATCTAATCTCCAGCTAGAACATCAGGAAGATCTTCCTTCTCCTTATGAACATGTCACTTCAAATCATGACAAGGAACTAGGTAATATTTTTCTAGATCTGTTTCAAAATTTTATTGCTGATACTCCTACACAAGAGCCTTCATCTCTGTCATTAGGATCTTATCTTGACGCTTCTATATTCAACAAATATAGTGAGGAGGAAGAAGAGGTTAAAATTTGTGAAGACTTATTGTTTGCTCAAAGTTCATCTAGTTCTTCTTTTTCAGTAGAGAGATGATAAAAAATGTGTGACTCTTGTGATAGATGCTTGTTATGAATTTGCTGCTCAAAAGTCCAATACAAATATCTTTAGTTTTGGTATATCCTACAAATATATTATTGTGGTAGAGAAAATTGTTAGCTGTGATAAGCCCGCCTATCAGCATGATGAATTCATATTATGTGAAGGGGAGCAGAAAGATTCAGATCAACTGTTGAGATCACATTTTTATCAGACAAAGGAAGAATGCAACAGATATGGATGGGAAGATGATGATCTGAAAATTCCAGAACAACAGGGCATAACTCATCCTTCCCAGTCAGAGGTTGAGCAATCTGCAGTTAACGTAGTGATCACTAAAAGCAGCCAGCAACAACATTTCATTAAGTTTGAACAACAACATAAAAAGGTATTTCTTGTTGGATTTTATGACCTTGTTGCTGACTATTTAGAACTTATGAGCAGCATAGATATCAAAATATTTTTGTCGAATGATAGCTGGTTCTATCTTCCTTCGAAACTACATTGCTGCACACTAGGGTTTCATTTATTTTTTGGGTCAAGATCAAGGATAAGTTCAGCACATCAACTTCTGACCTGGCTTCATTGGAAGCATGATGTCACATGATAATAAGAATCTACTGATTAGAATTAGGAGTAGGAGTATATAGGAAAATAAGCTCTTAATATGAGTAGCTAGGTCATTTTCAATTGTTTTCATGAATAAGCAAAGCGGGCTATAGGAAGATTGCAAGGGATCAGTTATAAAAGACAAATGACTCCATGCCCAATGGGACACTAGAAGATAGCTTCAATTATTCTTTTTCAGGAAAGGAATTTTGGTCTGTGGTTCTTGGGACCTCACTGGGAGGTTCCCATTCCCAAGTAGGAGCCAGTTGTTATCTCCCAAAATAAGTTATTTCGACAGTATGAAGAATTTAATTCACTCAATGAGGGATATGAAAATCACTGACAATTTGAAAGCCTTTGTTTTTTATTTGGATGAAAATTTCACAAGTTGTAGCTTTCGGTGGCTTAGGCGAGACTACAAAAACTCATTAGCCACCGAAAAGGGGCACTTTCAGCTGACTGAAAAGAGAGATAAAAGGGGGTTTAGACCACCAAAAGAAAATGGCATGAAACACCAAGAAAGGTACAGTTGGCGGCTTGGGCAAGGATCAAAACATCTCATTAGCTACCGAAAGTTGGAAGATAAATAATAGGTGGAAAACCCTTTTGGCAGTTAGACATATTGCTAAATTTTTCACTGCCATTGGAACATTTTTAAAACAACGATCGGAGGTGTAGTCCTCTATTACGTTGATCTTTCATATTTTTAGTCCACTACGGTGCCACCACTACGGAGAATATAGTGTTTTGAAGTCCTAATCATTTTGTGGCTTGAATTTCCGATCGTGAAGCTAGTGGTTTAAAGTTTCAATGGTTAGTGGTTTGGAGTTTCGATCACTGATGAAGAGTTTAGTGGCTAGAGCGTTTGATCACCGATAGATTAGTGGTTAGTCTTTCTGATTGCTGATGCTTAGAAATTAGTGACTTGAACCATTGACATTGCGGCGGTGCTCACATTTAAAGTTCCGATGGTTAGTGGTTTGGAGTTCCGATCACGAAGCTAGTGAGTTTCGATTGTTAGTAGTTTGGAGTTTCGATTGTCGACAAATATTTTAGTGGCTAGAAGTTTCGATTGCAAAACTAGTGGTTTAAAGCCTCGACATCATGGCAACATTCCGGTCTAAAGTTTCGATGCATTAGTGGTGATAGGTTTCGATCGCTGACAAGTAGTGGTTTAAAGCACCGACATTGCAGCATTCAGATAAGAAGTTCCGATGGGCTAGAGAACAGACCTTTCAATCACCGATGAAGAAACCGTCATGACGCTAGTAATTTGAGACATTGACACTGCGGTAGCATTCGGGCTTGGAGTGCCGATGGGCTAAAGGAAAGAGTTTCTGATCGTCGATGTAGAAAGCTTCACGATGCTAGTGATTTGAGACGCCGACACTGTGGCAACATTCAGGCCTAGGGAGTTGATGGGTTAGAGGATATAACTTCTGATCAGTGACCGTGGTGGCAGGGTAGAAAATTTCAGTGGATTAAACAAGAAAGGTCATGTCAGTTAACCGTTGAAACACTGGATTTTGGTAGCAAAGTTACACTGAACCAGCAATGGTGATTATCGGTGACTACTGCAGTTATTTAGTATTCAGTTAGTGAACTATATCTTCGTCATAAGTTAGAAAAATAGTTAGGTAGGTTTTGAAACTCTAATTTGAAAAAACTATTACTTTTGAGTATTTTTGTGAAAACAGATCGAAGTTTTAGGATCTGCCATTTCTGTAGAAGGATATAAAGTGTTGGGATAACTAGGTAGACCTAGGTTTTACCTTTAACTTTACACCAACAAAATACCCACAGTGTTGGCCCTTTTGGAAGCATCCTGCGAACAGGCTACAGTCTCACCCGAAACAGCTATGGGGTGCTGCAGAATCAGGTTTCTACAAGCAGAAGAGAGAATCTTACTGTAACTTTAGTCTTTGACTATTAATAATCACTTAACACAATGCTTCTATTATCAAATATGTAGCTTCGTGGTTAGATAAACAAACAGTTACTTACACATCCCTTATCTGGGAATTCACAGCGAAGCTAGTTATTAACAAAAATCTTACTTTATCAGTTATTTACTTAGCAGTGCATAAAATATAATAACAAATCAACACAAATGAACCACAACACCAGATGTAATGTGGTTCACCCCTAGTGTAGGGGTTACATCCACAGAACTGTGTTTTATTCAACTCTTTACAACTAAAATGACAGTTTTGATCTGCGCGCTCTGCTGCAGATCCTTTCAGTCCTCAAATCCGTGCACACAGCAGCAGGCCTCTGCACACACAACTACAGATCTTCCTTTTCACCAACTACCCCTCTGCGCACACAGCTGCAGAGGTTGTCCATGCACACAACTGGGACTTAACCTTCTTACAAAAAACCCTTATACAATCTCTTATCTTCGCATTACAATAGCTTCGTAAGATAATCATTAAAGACCTAACCCTAATTCTTTACATAAGTGCCTATTTATATAGTGCACTGTTACAAAACCATGGCCTTAAACCATGGGCGTCCAAAACCCTAACCCTAGATTTATACCAAGGGTTAATTACAAAAAGGGGTTTCGACCCACCCGCGACACCCCTAAGACTATTTTGGGTCGTAACTCTACTTACACTTCCACAAAAACCATGGAGTTACCAAAACTAAGGACCCTTAGGGTCGGAGCCCCAACAGGCCCCTAAGACTCACTTGTGGCCCGTCCCGGGGCACTCTGCGACTCTTCTAGTGGGAGAATCTTGCTGGTGAGATGTAGTGTGCAGTGTGATGAAGCCATTCATATGATCGTTGGCTGTTTGTGCATTTCATTTGGACTTTTTATGCTGGTAACAACCTTCTGAATCTGTCAGCAGCCCCCCTCTTTCAATCTGCTTGCCGAGCACTTGACCATCAACAACTTCGAGTCCCCTCAGAATTACATGTCAAGGTGCATAAGACAAACAGCCACCCTGGTTTTGCTAACCCAGGAGGCTATAGCTTGGGATGTTGCAGAATTTTCCCATGCAGACCGGGGCTTTTCTTTGTGCGACGTAGAGTGCACTTTTTCCTTTCTTCGAATCTCTTAGAGCGAACTTCTGCCTTTCTTTGTGCCTTGGTCAGGCATTTATACTCCAGTGGATTGTTCAGAAGGTTCTGTAAAATTCTCTCTTTGACCACTTGTAACAGCTTCTGGGCTTTACAGTCATTCGACATGGTCTAAACTGTAGAACTATAGACGGCGAACTGTGGGAGATGGATTTCTTTTTAAGGACTCTGGTGATCAGGATTTGTGATAATGGGTCATGATGGATAGCGGATCTAACCCAAGTGTCGTGGATATCATACATGCACCGCTAGATTTCGTAAAATCTCATCATTGAGGATGGTCCATGTAGAGCACGTGCCAGTGCCGCCAAATCTGATCTTCCCGGGCAGCCCTAATTTTAATCCGTGACTCAAATTTTAGCTGGGCCATGCTAAGGACCTTTGACTTTACATGTGAACGGGTGACCCGCAACCTTTTGACAGCTTAATTATAGTCTAGTACCCACTTTCAACTATTCTTGGTACTTAGACTCTTCTTTCTTGTATTATTTCTAATTAGAGGGTCCCGGTTTGTCCCTGTACTTGTTCAACCAACTTTCGTTCACCATGGAAGGAAAATTTTCTCCGTTTAATTTGGCTAATTGGACTGCGCCACCATCACTAACTTTCTGAACTATGTAAGGTCCTTTCCAATGGGTCTTAAACTTTCCAGGGAACTTCATGAATTTGTTGTCATACAAGAGTACAAGATCACCACTCTGGAATTGCTTCTTTTTTATATGCCTATCATGCCATGCTTTTTCTCTAGCCTTCTGCACTTGCTGCTGGAGCCCTGCAATGAATCTATCTTCTTCTAGTTCTGTTATCTGGGCTAGCCTTTCATTCAACATACCTGGGTCATCCATCTCTGTGAAAGCAGCTATTCTGAGACTAGAAACAATATACTCCATTGGCATAACTACTTCTTGCCCATAAACCAGCCTAAAAGGTGTGTGACCTGTTAACTTCTTGCAAGTGGTTCTATAAGCCCATAACACTGCTGGGATTCTGAGATCCTAATCATTTCTATTAATATTACAAACCTTTGTCAGAGCCTGCTTAAGGATCTTATTGAAGGCTTCCACAGTTCCATTTGCTTGAGGATGGTACGAAGTACTCTTCTGGTGATATACCTGAAATTCTTTAGTCAATGCTTCAATATTTTTATTCAAAAAGTGTGACCCTTGGTCACTCATAAGAATTCTAGGACATCCAAACCTTGTTAAGATATTGTCAAAGATGAACTTCGCAGCTGTAGCAGCGCTACAATCCTTGACTAGTTGAGCTTCAGCCCAACGAGTAAGGTATTTAGTTGCTATAATAATATACCTTGCTCCTGATTTCTTTGCAGGGGGGTTTATGGGTCCAACAAAATCAATAGCCCATTTGTCAAAATCCTGTAAAGTTACCTGTGGAACAAGGGGCATCTCATCCCTCCTGGATGGTTTTCCTGTCCTTTGACAGATATCACAACTATGGCAGTACTCCGTAGCATCCTTATGAAGTGTAGGCCACCACAAGACGGCTACCAAAATCTTCTGCACTGTAGCTTTCCCTGCATAATGACCTCCTCCTGCTCCAGAATGTGCTTCAGCCAAGATCAATGGTTTTTCATGCTCGAGGACACATCTGCGCAGTATTTCATTTGGTCCCATCTTGTATAGTTGTCCTGCTATTAAAGTAAAATCAGCAGCTCGAACCACCAACTACTTCTTCTGCTGAGTTGTCATCTCCGACGGTGCGTATCCTGTAGCCAAATACTGAACAATATCCTGAAAGTAATCATCAACCATCCGGATGGTACATAACTGGGCATCAGGAAGACCTTCATCCAGGCTAGTGGGCTCTTCCCCTGACTCAAGGCTTGACAAATGGTCAGGTCCTAGATTAAGTCTACCTGGATTAACTTTGATCTCAAAGTCGTACTCCTGAAACAAGATGATCCATCTACATATCCTTCCACCTAGCACAGGTTTGTTAACCAAATATTTCGAAGCAGAGTGGTCAGTGAACATCTTAAAATGAGAGCCTAATAGATAATGTCATAACTTTTGCAAAGCATATACCATGGCTAAACCTTCCCTTTATGTCATGGTATAGTTCTTCTCTACTGTTGATTGTTTGTGACTTGCAAAGGAAATAGGGTGATCAATGTTACCTGCACCTGTCTGAGCCAATACTATACCCAGAGCGATGGAGGATGCATCGACATGCACATGAAACTCCTTATTCCAATCAGGAAATACTAAAATAGGGGAAGTCACCATATTCTCTTTTAAAATGTCTAAACTTGCTTGACATTCAGGTGTCCATTCAAACTTAATCTCTTTCTTCAGCTGTTTCTCCATCGGGGCTGTGATCTGGGTATATCCTTTAATAAATTTCCTGTAGTATCCAGTGTGACCAAGGGTAGTGCGAAGTTGCTTAACAGACTTCGGAGGAGGCAAATTCACAATGATTGCTATCTTCACAGGTTCTACCATCAATCCTTTCTTACAAACAATATGACCTAGCAAAATTCCAAAGGGTGCACAAAAGATACACTTTTTCAAATTCAAGTAGATCTGGTGCTGTCTACACTTGTCCAGCATAAGTCTTAAAATAGCAATGTGATATTTTAGTAACTCGAAGATAGTCCAATCATCAAAATAAACTTCTAAGAATTTATGTATAAATTATTTAAATGCACAAATGACTACTCAAGAAAACATAGCAGGCGCATTCTTCAATCCGAAGGGCATAACTGTATACTGAAAGGATCCCATTTCTGTAGCAAAAGTTGTCTTATGTCGGTCTTCTGGAGAAATTCTAATCTGATGGTAGCCTGAAAATCCATTAGTAAAAGAGTAGAATTATTGACCTCTGACATTGTCAAGGACTTCATCTGTAAAAGGAGTGGGAAAGGGATCGTGCAGACACGCATCGTTTAGCTTCCTCAGATCGACACAGATTCAGATTTCGCCCTTAGTCTTCTTTTCTTGTACTACCATCGGACTGACCCATTCAAACTCTTTGATAGGCTCTATAATTCCTGCGGCAAGCATATTATCGATCTCTAGTCTAACCTTTTCTTTATACTTAGGGTTTAGCCTATAGGGACGCTGTTTCACAAGCCTCACATCAGGTTTCAGAGGGATCTTTATTACTCCTATATCACCAAGGATACCTTTCATCTCAGAAAAATTCGTCGAAAATAGGTCCTGATATTCATGGATAAGTTGGGTCACTTTGCTCACCATTTCATCATCCCAATAATCTCCAATTGTAGCATACTTGGGATTTTCCTCTAACCTAATGTTTACAGTCTGCGTCTTTAGAGGCTGAGTCACTTCAGGTGCTTCGACCACTGGTCCGTGTACTTCACAGTTTCCTTCTGACTCAGGAATGTTAATGTTACGCAGATCATCATCCTCGTCAATTGTGAGGTTGTAACATTCAACTGCATTAGCTTCTTGTGCTTCCAAATCTGTTTGGTATTCCCCTATTTCTTGGTCATCAAATATATTAGTACGGATCAATCTAATAGCTGCATCTAAAGCAGGACAAACTTCGTTAATAGAAAATGTAAGCATAAAACTATCAACAAGATCATCCCAACTTACATTACTGTGTCAGAGTTCAACCTCTGTATACCAGTTTTTTACTATAGGTTCCAAAGTGTGCACAAACTTATGCACCCATTCCTCGCGAGGTACATGTTCCCATGCTGCATAACATTGCTTCAAATGATCCTGAGGACTACTCTGCCCATTGAACTTGCTTCACACCTCTTGATATTGGTCTATGAATCTGAGGCGTAGAAATTTCTGGAAAGCTTCGCAACTGTGAATATACTTCCTATGGCCATTCCACCATCTCGCTGCTATAGCTCTTAATGCTGCTTCCAGAGTCTGCATTCTCTGTGATTTTGGCACTTGTTCTGAGAATTGCACAATAAATTTTCTTGGGTCTGTCAACCCATCATATGTAGGCAAATCTCTAGCCTGTGCACTAAGGAATCTAAGAGATTTGGTAATTCGTGCACACTGATGGCCATGTAGCTCGTATAGTCGATTCTACCAATTCTCTAGACCATCATCTGAATCAGACATGCAAGAGCTATCACATTGCCAATCCATTACACCTTCGGCATTAGGATTGACATAATATTCTTCTTTAGCTGTGATATTATAGATATGGTCCAGAATATCCTGATCTTCCTCTCTGACTGGCTCAGTATATCTTTCTCCTTGAGAAGGATCCAATGGTAGTATAGCTCTCAATCCCTTCCCTTCAAAAGTCATTTGTCTCTTTTTAAGATTGATAACCGCATCACTATCTATTTCCCACTCAATTCCTAACAAAGCTGGATAGGGGTTATTGTCATCAATGATATCAATAACTTCAAAATCTGCTACAGTACCGACTCCATCTATATCCACTAGTACTCTAGGTAATCTTCCTAAAGGCAGAATCCTCTGCTGATTGGATAATCTCAATTGGATAGGGGACCAGTCAAGGGTGGGATTTCCCATTTGTTCCCATGTCTGTTTAGTTAAGATATTGAATTCTGAACCCAGATCTAAAATAATATCTTTCATGTCATATTCTCCTATCTGAGCATGCAGTCTCATCTCTCTTCCAGTCCTTCTAATTCTACTGACAGCTTTTTCCTTACCAGGGCTTTGCTGAGGTTCACAAGACTGAATAAATTTTTGTAATTCATTTAAGGAATTCTGATTTCTTAACAATTTGATGCAACTCTGTAAAAACGATGATAGAGTACTTACTTGGCCTTGTGAGTCTTACTGGGATTGTAGCTGCTGATGCTGCTTGTTTGCTGTTGGCAAATATGGATCAGCAAAGTCTTGTCTGGCTTCCAAAAAAGTTTCATTTTCTAGTCGAACATCAAATGCTGGAGTCTTCTCTACAGCCTTGCTAACCCAAGCTTCGTCGAGCCGCTTCGCCTGACACTACGCATCTGTCGTAGCTCCAGTCCTTGTAACAACATTAACAGCTGGGATTGGTCGTGGCTCGACAGCAATCAACTGGACACTCGGACTAGGTTTTCTGTTCCTTTCTTGGATTTTAGCTAGCAACTGTGGGCACTACTCGATGACATGATCGACTTCTCTGCAGTATCGGCATGTCGTGGTTGGGTTTTGACAGTCTCGAGCTAGATGTCCTGCCTGATTGCAGTTATAGCAAATAACTTGATCTCGACCTCCTCCAGGAATACCATGACCACAGCCTATAAAAATACCTCGACCACCTCGGTAACCATATCCATCATTGCCTTGTGCATCCGGGTAGATCCTATAAGTGTCGTAGGTCCACTCCCTCATAAGGTCGAAGCTACGACAATCATCTTCATTGTGGCCTACTGACTTACATAATTTACAGTAAGGGTTCTTCAGGACTTGAAAATACCTCTGTAACAGATAGCATTCTTCTGGTCAATGCTGGCTGCTAGTTCAACAGATATCACAGTACATAACACTAGGATTCAGCGGGTTTGGTGCACCAGTATTCAGATAGTTTCTCAGCACTGGACACTAGTCCTTGTCGTGGCCTTCTGTTCGACAACGTATACACCATACCTCTTCATGGGTGGATTTCCCTTTTTTCATGTCGTGAAGCTCTAAAGCCATCTCTGTGAGATGTGCTTGAATTTGAGCTATGCCAGAATTATCTTCGATAGGTGCAGTTTCAAGCTTTATGGCAATCTGTAAGGCCTCTTGCTGATCATCAACCTTTTGTTGCATGAGTGGAGCTCCGATGTGAGGTAATAATGCTGCAATAAAAAACTCCTTATGTTGTGCTGGTCCAATCGTGAAGCTAACTTGGTCAAGCAGAACTTTGAATCTCTGATCAAAGTCCCACACAGATTCACCTTGCCGCTGCTGAATCTCTTTTAACTCAGTGATGCACTACAACTCTGATTTAGGTTTCTTAAATTCTCGGATCAGTGCTACTTTGATGTCAGCCAAGACAGGATTTTGCGTGCTAGCAAAATTCATAAACCAAGTTAGGGCTCGGTCTCTAAAAGAAGTAATCATCTGCGCTCGTTGAACATCTATGTCCATAATGTTCTTCGCGGTCCACACAGCTTCGCATAGAAACCATAACTGTTCTGGATCTTCTGACCCAGTTCCTTTAAAAACTGGTAGTTTGATGTCATCATGAACATGGGCCATCTGGGATCTAGGGGGGGAGGAAGGGTTTGAACTAGTTGGGGAAGACTAAGCTGTGACAGGGATACTCAGGCTAGGGTTACTTTTAGACTGCGACAGGTTCTCGGGGATAATAGGTCTCTGCTGTGGGGTTATCGAAGGGTTTCTAATAGAGGGGGCTTCGGTGGACTCAGAGGCTTCAGAGCTTAAAGGGGTATACTCAGTAGAGGGGATGAGATCTCTCTTATATCTTTTGCTGCTTCGCAGCAAACCACTTTGCTCGTCGAAGTCCCAGTCACTTCCAATCATAGGTTAGAAATACTATATCTAACAATCTGATTCTATAAGCAAGATTCTTTTTTCAGCCAATAGTATTTTAATATTCAAACTAAATAGGTTCAAGTACTTACCCCTTGGTCCTTTGAAAAATTGTCATTCAGATTTGCTAAAGGAGGTACTTGTGTCGATGGCGAACTCCGTCACAAATGCTTCGAGAGTTCGCGCAGTCCAGAAATCTGCAGCTCACAAGATCGCGTTGTTCACTCTTTTCAAGATAGCGATTCTTGCAGGGGTTTAGGGAGGAAACTGGTTTTCTTGGAAGTTAGTCCTCCTTTCTGTTAACCTGGATAACCACCGGTGCAACTCTATGTGTATAGTACCAAAGAAAATTTCATGAACATCAGAAAAGACGTACCTTTGCAAAAAAAATTCCATGCTACGATGGGAATCTTTATTTTCCTGTTCTGCAAACTTCAAATAGGTCTCTTCGATCCACTCACCAATTTCTTTTATAGAGGGTCGCCAAAACATAGACCTCGAGGTGTGACATAGATCCCTCTTCAATAGATACTGAGTTCAACCAGCAACGGAACCAATTTGTTGGGCTAACTGGGTAGACCCGGGTTTTACCTTTAACTTCACACCAACAAAACACCCGCAATGTTGGCCCTTTCGGCAGCAGCCTGCGAACAAGCTACAGTCTCACCCGAAATAGCTATGGGGTGTCGTAGAATTAGGTTTCTACAAGCAGAAGAGAGAATCTTACTGTACCTTTAGTCTTTGACTATTAATAATCACTTAACACAATGCTTCTATTATCAAATATGTAGCTTCGCGGTTAGATAAACAAATAGTTACTTACATAGCCCTTATCTGGGAATTCACAGCGAAGCTAGTTATTAACAGCAATCTTACTTTATCAGTTATTTACTTAGCAGTGCATAAAATATAATAACAAATCAACACAAATGAACCACAACACCAGATGTAATGTGGTTCACCCCCAGTGTAGGGGTTACGTCCACAGAACTGTATTTTATTCAACTCTTTACAACTAAAACGACAGTTCTGATCTGCGCACTCAGCTACAGATCCTTTTAGTCCTCAAAGCCGCGCACATAGAAGCAGGCCTCTACGCACACAGCTGTAGATCTTCGTTTTCACCAACTACCCCTCTGCACACACAGTTGCAGAGTCATCCACGCACACAGCTGGGACTTAACCTTCTTACAAAAAACCCTTATACAATCTCTTATCTTCGCATTACAATAGCTTCGTAAGATAATCATTAAAGACCTAACCCTACTTCTTTACATAAGTGCCTATTTATATAGCGCACTGTTACAAAACCATGGCCTTAAACCATGGGCACCCAAAACCCTAACCCTGGATTTATACCAAGGGTTAATTACAAAAAGGGGTTTCGACCCACCCGCGACACCCCTAAGACTATTTTGGGTCGTAACTCCACTTACACTTCCACAAAACGTGGAGTTACCAAAACTAAGGACCCTTAGGGTCGGAGCCCCAACATAAAGCCTAAGATTGATTTTATAATAAAGTTTCAACTTCAGGGATTTATGAGCCGATAATGCTTTCAAGCTTCTCATTTTACTTATTCATGATATAATCTCTTTTGTTGTGATCTGTTCAGCCATCATCTCTCTCTTTACTGTATTTATGCCTGAATGTGTATTTAGGTCATTTTTAGATTGATGAAAAAGCTAATAGCTACCATCCTATTGGTTTATTAGTGCTATTTGATTTGTAAATACCATCATCATCAGGATTTAGCCATTTATATGCATGTGTTTTGTATGTAAGTCTGCCATCCTGGTGAGTTCTCCATCCCTACAGCTCATTGTCGAAATTCTGAGCAATTGCAACTAAAAGCCTTGTAAACGAGTGAGTTTTATGCATGCCTTGAGAGTGGAAAGGTTATATAGGTCAACTAACTTGATCCATATTATAAAACCCTAAAAAGATTGTAAGTTACCAGGCATCCTTGAGCTACAACCTAGAGGAGTTTCCTGGAGTGATAACACATTATTTTCTAGGCATTAAGGTGTGGTGGAATGCGGATGTAATCTTCCTCGAACAAGGAAAGTATGAAATAGAGATCCTGAAGAGATTTGGGATGATGGGCTACAAGGCCATAACCACACCTATGGCATCGAACATGAAGCTATTGAGTGATGCTTCATCTGAGTCGGTTGATGCCATGATGTATCATTAGATGATTGGGTCCTTGATGTACCTGTTGAATACGAGACCAGATATTTGCTTTGCTGCGAACACCATTGTTGGGCTATAGGGAAAACCCAGGATTTATACCATTAACTTCGCACCAACAAAAGACCCACATTGTTGGCCCTTTCAGCAACAATTTGCAAGCAGATTGCAATCTCACCTGAAACAGCTATGGGATGCCGCAGAACCAGGTTTTTGCAAGCAGAAGAGGGATATTACTGCACCTTAGCCTTTAATGACTTATATTCATATACACAACGATTCAACATTCACATATATAACTTCACAGCTAAATAAACAGATAGTGACTTGCATAACCCTTTACTGGGAATTCACAGCGGAGTTATTTAGTTAGCAGTGATCTTATTTATCAGATATATATTTATTAATGCATGAAAGAACACAACAGAAACAACACAAAGAACCACAACACCAGATATAACGTGGTTCACCCCCAGTGTAGGGGTTACGTCCACAGAACTGTGTTTTATTCAACTCGTTACTAAAATCACAGTTCTGATCTACCCACTCAACTGCAGATCCTTTCAAGTCCTTAAAGCCACGCACACAGTTGCAGGCCTCTGCGCACACAGCTACAAATTTCCTTAATCACCCAAAACCCTCTGTGCACACAGCTGCAGAGGTTGTCCACGCACACAGCTGGGACTTAACCTTCTCTTACAAAATAGCCTTAGCTTCGTATCTATTCTTCTTACATCAAAAGGATAACCTGAATTCATTACAAGAGTGCTTATTTATAGTGCACTTATTAGAAAACCATGGACTTAAACCATGGGCACCCCAAACCCTAAACCCTGGATTTAAACCATGGGTTTATTACAAAAAGAGGACTTGGACTCAACCCCGACACCCCTAAGACTGTTTTGAGTCGTAACTCCACTTACAACTTCCACAAAATCCGTGGAGTTACCAAAATTAGGGACCGTTAAGGTGCGTTCCCCAACAGGCCCCTAAGACTCACCAGTGGCCCGTCCCGGGACACTTTACTGATCTTCTGGTAGGTGAACTTTATCAGCAAAAATAGTGAACTGCTTGTTGAGGCCACGCATGATATTGTCGGTGGCTTGCTCCTTTTCGACCAATTCCTGTAATACTGCTGCTGATGCTTCACTGGCCTTTGTCTGCACAAATGTAGCATATTCCTTTAGGACTTTGAGTTGGGTGTCCACAACAGTACTCAACTCGAAAGCTTTGTTGATAAGTGGCTACATAGAACTTTCCACTTCTGTTGCTTTTGCCTTGCACAATTCAATTTCCTGCTGGATTTTATTGCTTTGCTTTACCTTAAGCATTTTCTCCATAGGTGGCAGAGTCTTAATTTTTGCTTTTATTGTATCCAACTCTATCTGTCGCTGCCTGATGATTTCTTGTAGCTATCCAATTTCTTGATGTTCTTGCAGGGTGGTCCAGGCCTCAACACTGTCTTCTAACAGCTTTGCTGTTCTACTTGCAGTATCCGAGATTTTTGCTGCGGAGGCCTGAATGTCTGCTCGGCATTACTCTCTGACCTCCGATGGGATTGCCGGGGTGATGCAGAGTTGGAGCTCCGTAATCTGGGCCTCATGTTCTGTTTTGAGCTTCTCGATTTCGCTGCGAGACAGTTGTGTGTAGTCTTTCAGCCTGACTAATCTTTGTTCTGGTTCTTCCACCAGCTGTACGTCAGAGTCAAGATGACTTCGACAGGCCTCATCCAAGACTCGTACTAGGGTAATGCGCTTACGTTCTACATCCCTCTTTCTCTCCTCCACTACCTCCAGCTGCACTGCGAAGCCCTGCTGATGACTTATAGAATTTTATAAATTGTTTTTGCGAATATTGGTCTCATGCCTAAATTTCTTTTATAATTGCTAACTGACAGATATGTAGCTCTGTCATGAATAGCTTAGTGTAATCTATGCCAACCTTCGTACTCATCTCCGAATGAGAGGCTGCATATGTTAATATGAGAGTTGCGCTCGACACTCTCCCTTTGTTATCTCTGGCTGGCCATTGCCATAGGTTTGGCTGCATGCTTACTGAGGCACTGCTTGCTGAGGCGCCAGTCAGTGATTTTTCTGCTAATTCCTTCAACTTCGAAATGTGTTTTGCTACCTCGGTGATGGCATGCAGATGTAGATCAACAAATTCTGACCATCTCTTGGTGAGAACTTCTGAAGACTTCGATAGAACCTGAACAATTTCCTCACTTATCAGGCTGGGCTCCGCGTCGATATTCTTGTTCTTCGATGCCTTCATTTTCTTTCAGGACTGGGGTTTGTTTACTTCTTCTGGTTCTGGCATCTTGTGCTTACCCTGTCGATTAGGGTCTGAAGCAGTTTGAATCGATTCTTCTTCATCTTCTTCATTGCCATCATCTCCACCCTGGTCGCTTTCACTTTGCTGTAACTCAGTTTGTTCTTCACTGTCTTCAGGAGGGTCTTGCTGCTGTGTATGACTAGGGATTGCGTCCATATTTGTAACTGGGGCAACTGGAATAGTGGGTTTTTTCCCTGCATCCTTCAACCATTTCGCTGGCCATTTTTGAACGATCGCGAGGATGTCTTCTTTGGTCATGACATATGGTAACTTAAAACATTGATGCTTTGGATATGCGCGAGCCTGGATGAAAAGATGATGCATGTCGGCGCTGAAATGGGCTGCACCGTCGTATTGAGAGAATAAATCATTAGTGAACCGAGGGGTTTTCATGATCTGATACAAGATACTCATCATATAAAAGGAAAATACACAGTTTTTCATCTACTGTAGGGTTTTATCCTGGGAAACCCACAAAGAGGCGTACCGCACTGCGCCAGGTAAGTCCAAAGGTATAGCAGCAAACTGCGCCTCTGTAGGCTCTTGCCATCCTACCAGGGTGATGAGGAATATCAACTAGGAATAGTGAAAGGGCCTACCTTTCTCCTGCGCATCGTGGACATCTTCAAGGAATTCCTTCGCGATATATGCTGCCCAGTTGTAACTGTAGCCTTCGGCAGAGTTCGTGGAAATTCTGATAACCGGGGCAGGCACTTCATATGGTCTGCACTTTCACATGAGCTTGCATGCAATAAGCTCAAATGCGAAGTGAATATTGTGTTGTTGAATGGCGGAAGTGTGATACCCTCGTTTTCCCTTTGTCAGGCTGAAGCGTTCCTTCATGCTTTGTGCGAGCTTCGTATCCTCATACTTTGAAGGAAATTCGGTCCCCGGATCAGGTCTTGCTATTGGTAAGGATGTGATCCTGTGAATGAGCTCTCCATTAATAGGAATTTTCTTATCTCCTATCCATAGGTGGCCGTCATGTATTAATGCCAGCAGCTGCTTGACCACTATGGTCACCTATGTCCTGTGACCAAAATGGGGAACATCGAGCATCTTCAGCAGACCCGCCTGATCCAAGCTAGCAGCCCACTATTTTACTTCCAGCAATGTCACGTTAGGCTCTGGATATTTGACAAAATGCAAGTATTGTGTTGGGGTGAACTGTGGAAAATTTCCACGATCATTTGTGTCATGGTCAGCATACTTAAGCCAGTCTATTTTCCCTATCATGGTCTCAACCAACTGCACACCTAGGGGCAAGGAAGGGGTGCGTAATGTGAACATCTTTAGTCGCCAAGGTGGCTGGACTCCTGGTCGAACTGGTGGAAGGTACGATGGACGCTTCAGTGCAATATTCTCATCTTCTGCAGGTCGGGCCTCTGCTTGTGTCGGTCTTCATTGTGTTTAGAACATACTTCAGGCTTAAACTTCTTCCGGGTAGAGCGTGTCTGCATTGGCTGTGTCGGTGCTGGGGGAGTTTCTTCATGGGGAATAGATGCAGGCAGTTGGTTGAAAAGGTTCGGCAAACCCGTCTGCTCAAACTCTCGCAATAGTTCCTCGAACTCACGATCAGTGGACATGGATGCAATTGTAAAACTCAAGAAACTGAAAAATGCGAACCTTGTGGGTGTGGGTGTCTTCTTATAGAATCTATCCCCGAGATCTATCATAAATGTGCATTGATGGTGCCAATTCTGATAGAGATCTCATCCAGACAGTGATATATTTCCTAAGATCATATTAATATAGGCAATTAATACAGAGAACGTACCGGCGCCGCCATATTGGATTTCTTCTAACGGTCGTTTTTGTTTTAGTTTCGACAGACCTTTGCTTCTTTGGCATAAGTAGTAGCTGTGGCTGTGCCCAAATGAGGGCATTCGACACCACTGGATACCATCTGCAGCATGGAGTCGAGCTTCGACCCTCGACAAAATGTCATCCACAGCTACACTAATTCCTCTTATTTCCAGGAACTTCATCAAACACAAGTCCCGACACTCATGGAGAAGTTGGGTTGCCTTGCTTACTGTATCTTCATCCCAATAATCTCCACTGGTAGCATGCTTAGGCTGGCCTTCTAGTCCAATGTGGACTATCCGCATATTTAGGGGCTGCGTCACTTCATGGACTTCGACTGCTGATCTGTGTATGTCGCAATGTCCTTCTGACTCAGGAATACCAGTATTGCATAGAGCATTATCCTCGTTTGAGTAGGGGTATGGTTTCGTTCTTGAATATTAGCTATCAACTATGGGCACTGCTCGATCACATGATCAACTACCCAGCAATAGTGACATGTCGTAGTTGGGTTCCGACAGTCTCTCGCTAGATACCCGGCCTGGTTACAATTGTAACACATAACCTGACCTCAACCTCTTTTGGCCATACCACCTCGACCATGACCTCCAAAAGCACCTCTACCTGATGCACCACCGCGGTAGCCATAGCCATCGTTGCTCTGTCCCTAATTTTGTACCTGATAAATGTCGTAAGTTTGTTCTCTCATGAGGTCAAAGCTGTGACACTCATCTTCGTTGTGTCCCACAGACTTACAGAATTTACAATAGGGGTTCTTAGGTATTTTCCCATACCTCTGTAGCAGATAGCAGTCTTTAGGTCAATGCTGACCGGTTGTTCTACAGAGCTCACAATATAGGAATTGCGATTGAAATGAGTTTGGCACACCAGTATTCGGGTAATTTCTTACCACAGGACACTGTTCCTTGGCATGACCTTCTGTCCGACATTGTGTGCACCAGACCTCTTCGCGACCATTTTTTCCTTTCTTCATATCATGAAGCTCCAGATCCATCGCTGCCAATTGCACCTGGATTTGAGCAATACCAGAATTATCTTCGATTTGAGTGGTTTCAAGTTTCATAGTGATTTCCAGGGCCTCCTTCTAGTCAGCAACCTTCTGTTGCATGAGTGGAGTTCTGATATGCGGTAACAATGTGGCAATGAACCATTCCTTGTGCTGCGCAGGTCCGATGGTGAAACTGACTTGGTCTAGCAGAACTTTGAATCTTTGGTCAAAGTCCCACATTGATTTGCTGCGCCTCTGCTGAATCTCTTTCAATTTAGTGATACACTGCAACTCTGATTTTGGCTTCTTAAATTCCTTTATCATTGCTGCTTTTATATCAGCCAATGCATGGTTCTAAGTGCTGGAAAAATTCATGAAATAGGTCAGATCACAGTCTCTGAATGAAGTAACCAGCTGCGCTCTTTTTGTATCTTGATCCGTAATGGTCTTAGCAGTCCACACTGCTTCACATAAAAACCAGAACTGTTCTGGATCCTCTGATCCAGTTTCTTTGAAGACAGGTAGCTTAATGTCATCATGCATGTGGGCCATAGTGGATCTAGGGGGGATTGGAGGGGGACTGAAAGTAGGCGGGGGGGAACTTACTGGGGTAGACTGACCTGTGACAGGAATACTTGGGCTAGGGTGACTCTCAGACTGTGACGGGTTCTCAGGGATAATAGGTCTTCGCTGCGGGGTTACAGGAGGGTTTCCAACAGAAGGGTTTTCTTCGGGATCTAACTCTGTGGGATTTACAAGGGAATACTTAGTATGCTAACCCTGGGAATAGGATCTAAAATCTATCTTGTAACTTTTTCCACTTCACAGCAAACCACTTTGCTCATCGAAGGTATTTTCACTTGCAAACATAGGTTAGTAATACTAAATCTAATAGTCTGATTCAATTAGTAATATACCTTTTTCAGCTAATAGCATTTTAATTCTCAAACTAAATGAATTCAACAAATTACCCCTTGGTACTTTGAAAAAATTCCACTCGGATTCACTAAAGGAAGTACTCGTTTCGATGGCGAACTCCATCACAAATGCTTCGAGGGTCCGCATTGTCAAGAAATCAACAACGCGGGATATCTGGTTGTTCACCCTTTTCAGTATATTAATTCTTGCAGGGGTCCAATCAGGAAACTAATGTTCTTGGAAGCTCGTCCTTCTCTCTGTTAACCTGGATAACCACTGTTGCAACTCTATGTGGATACTACCAAAGAAAATTTCATAAACATCACAAAAAATATACCTTTGTAAAAAGTCATTTGCACTACGACACAGATCTTTGTTCTCTTGCTCCATGAATTTCAGATAAGTCTCAGCAAGCCAATCATCGATTTATTTCACAGAGGGTCTCCAGAACATAGCCCTTGAGGTACGACGTGAGCCCCTCTTGAGTAGATACTGAGTTCAACCAGCAATGGAACCAATTTGTTGGGCTATAGGGCAGACCCGAGCTTTATACCATTAACTTCGCACCAAAAAAAGACCCACAGTGTTGGACCTTTTGGCAACAATCTGCAAGCAGATTGCAGTCTCACCCGAAACAACTATGGGATGCCACAGAACCAGGTTTCTGCAAGCAAAAGAGGGATATTATTGTACCTTAGCCTTTAACGACTTATATTCGTATACACAGCGATTCAACATTCACATATATAACTTCACAGCTAAATAAACAGATAGTGACTTGCATAACCCTTTATTGGGAATTCACAGCGAAGTTATTTAGTTAGCAGTGATCTTATTTATCAGATATATATTTATTAATGCATGAAAGAACATAACAGAAACAGCACAAAGAACCACAACACCAGATATAACGTGGTTCACCCCCAGTGCTAAGGGTTACGTCCACATAACTATGTTTTATTCAACTCGTTATTAAAATCACAGTTCTGATCTACGCACTCAGCTGCAGATCCTTTCAAGTCCTTAAAGCCACGCACATAGCTGCAGGCCTCTGCTCACACAGCTACAAATTTCCTTAATCACCCAAAACCCTATGCGCACACAGCTGCAGAGGTTGTCCATGCACACAGCTGGGACTTAACCTTCTCTTACAAAATAGCCTTAGCTTCGCATCTATTCTTCTTACATCAAAAGCCTAACCTGAATTCATTACAAGAGTGCTTATTTATAGTGCACATATTACAAAACCATGGACTTAAACCATGGGCACCCCGAAACCTAAACCCTGGATTTAAACCATGGGTTTATTACAAAAAGAGGACTTGGACTCAACCCCGACACCCCTAAGACTGTTTTGAGTTGTAACTCCGTTTACAACTTCCACAAGATCCATGGACTTACCAAAATTAGGGACCGTTAAGGTGCGTGCCCCAACAACCATGAACCAGTTCTTGACAGATCCAAGACATGTTCACTTGATTTCTGCAAAGCATATTCTGAGGTCCCTAAAGGGTACAGTTGATTATGGGCTCAAGTATAAGGCTGATAAGAAGATTAACTTGAAGGGTTATGTTGATTCAAATTGGGCAGGTAGTTCCATCAATAGGAAGAACACTTCAGGGTGCTGCTTCAGTATGGGATCGGGTGTGATCTCTTGCCTTAGCAGGAAGCAATATTGTGTGGCATTGAGTACATTTGAAGCAGAGTATGTTGCAGCTTGTTTAGATAGTTGTGAGGCAGTATGGCTGAGGAAGCTACTATCTAATATATTCAATATCTAGTTAGATGCTACTTGTATATATTGCAACAACCATAGTTGCGTGAAGTTGTTAGAGAATCCGGTGTTCCATGACAAGTCGAATCATATCGAGATCAAATATCACTATATCAGGGATATGGTGTAGAGAGGAGCAGTGAAGCTCCAGTATGTTGCGACAGACGAACATATAGATAATGTATTGACTAAGCCATTGGATAGGGTGAAGTTTGAATACTTTAGGGAGAAGCTTGGTGTTCTCCATATCGAGGTTCCTTCTAAGTGGAAGTGATGAGTCTGTGATGTGCCCTTCTGACATGGTGAGTGGATTGGTTCCTTCCATGGTAATATGTAAGTGTTGTGCCTTCTGACATGGTGAGAGGATTGGTTCCTTCCATGGTCAAATGTAAGTGTTGTACCCTTCTAACATGGTGAGAGGATTGGTTCCTTCCATGGTCAAATGTAAGTGTTGTACCCTTCTGACATGGTGAGAGGATTGGTTCCTTCCATGGTCAGATGTAAGAGCTATGACATAGTGAGAGGATTGGTTCCTTTCATTGTCAGATGTATGTGATGATCCCACATCCAGCATGAAAAAGGGAAGGCTCTGTGAAGACACATCTAGTATGAAAAAGGAATAGCTCTATGTATATCCCACATCTAGCATGAAAAAGGGCTAGCTCTGTGAAGACACATCTAGTATGAAAAGGGACTAGCTCTATGTAGATCCCACATCCAACATGAAAAAGAGATGGCTCTATGAAGACACATCTAGTATGAAAAAGGAATAGCTCTATGTAGATCCCACATCCAACATGAAAAAGGGTTGGCTCTATGAAGACACATCTAGTATGAAAAAGGAAAAGCTTTGTGTAGATCCCACATCCAGCATGAAAAAGGGATGGCTTTGTGAAGACACATCCAGTATGAAAAATGACTAGCTCTGTGTAGATCCCACATCTAGTATGAAAAAGGACTAGCTCTATGATGACACATCTAGTATGAAAAAGGACTGGCTCTGTGTAGATCCCACATCTAGTATGAAAAAGGACTAGCTCTGTGATGACACACCTAGTATGAAAAAGGACTGGCTCTATGTAGATGCCACATATAGTATGAAAAAGGACTAGCATTGTGATGATATGTCCAGTATGAAAAAGGACTGGCTTTGTAGATGTACATCCAACATGAAAAAGGATTGGCTCTATAGAACCTACTATGATGAGAAGAATCAAGAGATAGCACCCGTGATGATGACCCAGTGATGATCCAGATTGAGTGATGATCTAGATCCAGTGATGATGATCCTGATCTAGTGATGATGATCCAGATCTAGTGATGATGATCTAGCAGTGATGATCCACATTAAGTGATGATCCAGATTAAGATGAAGATGACTTGAAGATGAAGATAACTTGAAGATGAAGATGAAAATGAAGATGACTTGAAGATGAATATGATGAAAAATCATTGATGATCCGGATGATACAGAGAACAAGACTCGCGCTGATAAATTTTTTCAAGAGAATACCTTCCTAGTTAAGAGGGAGTGTTGATGTATTTGTAACTTTGGAATGTATTCACCTGTATATGTTATGTCTTGTACCCCGATGTTTATTCCAGGAAGTATCTGTAATGTATTTGAGTCATGTCATGCCCTGATGTTCTTATCCGGAGATTCAATAATGTAAACAAGTCATGTCAAGTCATTGTGGGTAACCCTCCTATTGTTTAAGGGTTAAAGTCCCTGCAGTTGTGAGGCCCTAGGGTTATTAGACTCTCCTAGAGAAGTTGGACCTAGTGAGTTATTGTCAAGTTGGGAATTAGTATAAATAGAGAGTGAGCCTCTTTATTTATTACACACTCACTCACACTCAGTTGTAGCGCATAGCTGAGAGAGAAGAAGTTGCTGGGGCTAGAAAGAAAGAGGCTACTGTTGTCAGGAGATCATCTTACTATTTTGGGGTTTTACTTTTGGTGTTGATTCTATCTCTGAGGAAGTTGCAGGGTTTTCTCCATTTATGGTTTCCCCAAGGAAACACACCGTGTTCATTGTCTCTTGTGTTTGATTGATGTGCTTGTTATTCTCTTAGTTAAATATCCTAATATAATGCTAGCTTGAATGATAAAAATCTAACAAGATTCCTCTCCCAATACTCATTGATTCTGGTAGCATCCATAATTTCATTGACCCTCAGATTTCCAAATAGGCTGATTGTTTTGTTCAGCCTTGCTCCAGGTTCAAATCCATGATTGCCAATGGGGGAACTTTACCTTGTAAAGGAAAGTGTCGCAATGGGCGTATCTCTATTGGAGATTATAACTTGTGCTCTAACATGTTTGCCATGCCCTTGTGAGGATGTGATGTAATTTTGGGAACTCAATGGTTACACACAGTTGGACCCATTTTATGGGATTTTGCTGAACCGTGGATGCATTTTTCAGTCAATGAAAAAAAAAACACATTGAAAGGATTAAAATAAGGGTCACTTAGCATCATCAGTTCACATTGCATGGAAAATATCCTTAAGAAGAATTCACATGATGTCATCACTCAACTCCATTTCATTCGGATCCAACCTTCAGAGGTCTCCTTTGATCTTTTATTCCGATGCAACCTTTAGATGCCCAATTTTTCCAAGCCCTTAACTATTGGGAGTGATGCTTGCAACAATGGAATTGGTGCTGTCCTACTTCAGGATGAACATCCCATGTAGTTCATGTTGGTCTACTTGGGCAGACCCAAGTTTACTGTAATGTACCAACAAAACCCCTAGCTCACTGGCCCTTTTGGTGACAGACCGTGGAATGGTCTGAAGTCTCACCTGAAGTGATCTTGGATGGTTTGGATGAAGACTCAGGTGTCCTCAACCATGTTATTTCATATCCTATGTTCTTGTTACTCTAATTAACCAATTGAGTCTCTTTATAAGCGCTGCTTCTCTCTCCCAGCTAGCTCTGCTATGAAATTGACTCTTATCGCATCGCGGCTTCTAGGACGATGCACAAACTTTCTATTCTACTTAACCCTTTACTTGCGATATCCCACACCGTGGCTCCTCCGATAGTGCGATATCGCCTTTCTGTGCTGCGATAGCTTCTATAGTAAGACTCAATAGGACTCTCCAACTGTCAAGGTCCAATGGCTTTCTTTCTCTTCTAATAGCTCAGTTAACCTTCATAAGGGTGTTAAACAACTTCTCTTACGCTTCTTCAGTCTATTATGCTTAACATCTATTGCGCTCAACTTGCTGAACTAAATATACAGGAATCACTTAACACAGTAACTGTTGTGGTCTGAATCAAGCACTAATAAACTCATAAGAATAATACTTAACACAACCAACCAACATTTAACCTTCTACATTACTGTAAATTGAAGGATAGCATACACACATTCATTAACTGTTAATCAAAGCTCATGTAACAGGTAACAGATAGCAAATAAGTAAACACAATCACATGAAACAGCCGCACAACACACGGATTTTATGTGGTTCACTTCCAAGGGGGGAAGCTATGTCCACAGGAATTGGTTTTTATATTATTTCTTAAGAGGATAAACACAATTCCGCTGCAACCTATTATACAGCTCAAGATCTTCTGGGAAACTCCATGCACTTAGCCAGGAGCCCTTCTCTTAGATCTCTTCTCTTTCTATATTGTTTTCTCTTTACAATATTTCCTCTCTCTCTCTCAATCCCTACGGATTGTTACATTCATGCTCAAGGATCCAGCTACTGGTTGCAGTAAGATAATACAGACTTAATAATAGAACCAGAGCTTGACTCTTTCTTAATATCTTACAATACAGATGACTAACAACTAGTTATCTTTCTCTTTACTATATAACCTTTTACAATACAAAATACATGCTTAAATAGGTGGCTCGAAGGTCTCACCTTGATACAAAACCATGGGACTATCCCAACAGTAACCCAAAAAACCCTAACTGTGACAGTCGGCCTATCTATACTTTGGACTGCCACTTACTGGTCACACTGCAGCTCTCTGTATTCTTCCACGCTTCTCGGTGCTGATCGTGGGTATGGGCGCCTCTTCCTCGGTCGCTCCCCTTCTATCCTTTGTATTTAATACCTCATCCCGTTGCTCCTTTTCCTTTATGAGGATAGCTAAGCCCTCCTGTCTTCACCGCTGCCTTAAGTGCAGTGGTTGAGCTCTCTCTTCTCGGCCGCTTCAGGTACTATTTTCTTTGACTTTGTTGTCCCGATATAGCAGCTTTTCTTGTAGCTGCGGGGCCCTACTCCAACAGTCCCCTAACACTTACTTGTGGCTCATCCTCGAGCCACTAACAGCTGGTTTCTCTTGTTGTAGCTTCTCCTTTGCTTCTTGCGAAGTCGTTGCAAATCTTTCTCTGAGTCCTGCAACTTCTTTGTCCATAGCTTTGACACAGTTTTGTGCCGCTTTCTCTAAAATAGTATCAACACTTTCCTTAAGTGAGCTCTAGAGTAAATGGTGGACCATTTATAGGCTGCAAAATTCTGTTGCAACGATCTCACCTCCTACTACCTCGGTCAGGTCTGTACCATTCACCTCAAATTCTACTAGAGCGCTTGTCTGAACAGACTCATCAAAGCCATCATCATTCTGAATATATGGAAAGTAGATGTCTTTCACCATACATCTAAGTTTATCTTCATTCCGATAATCTACCTTTACTTGGATATATGCACCATGGTAAAACTTCCATGAGGAGACATGTCGTTTTCCAGCTTTAATGTAACTACCTTCTTTGACATTTTCTGTATCTCTCTCATTTTCAACATCTTTGCTTTGTTCCTTTCCCATTTCCTTTTGATTTTCTGAGGCTCGGATGCCTATTTCTTGGTCCTTTTTTCTTTCCATGATATCTTCTGGGAAAATCCATGCACACAGCTGGGAGCCCTTCTCTTTCTTAGTCTCACTTTTCTTCTTCTCTACTTTGGGCTGGACTCTTCTACTATCTGAGCTTGACTCTTTATCCTTGGCGTCTGTCTGACCTATGGTGCACCTAATTTCACAACCCTGGGTGGCGTCATCATAACAGACTCGAGGCCACCACGCTGGAATCGTCACACAACCTCTTCTACAGCTTCCTTCTCTAACATACACCACCTGGTGCAATACTCTGGACTGGCAATGGCTGCAAAATTGGGGAAACTAGCACTCTGTAATTGAAGTATCTCTACTCAGGAAAGACTCTTACAAATTGCTCTATACTCTCAGAAATTTCAAAAGTAACCCTTCTGTGTGAATGATCTATGTACTTATAACGAAGGCGATAATATCTGAAGAAACGGTCACTTAGGCTGGAACCGTCAGCAGCATTTATTGCATGGATAAGACAACACCCATCGTTTTGATCCTCATTAATTGCTGAAAATCCGATCAAATTTCCTTCAAAAATTGTGCACAGGCGTCGGTCTCGACCAAGATTTACCAAATATGGGAAAATCACTGTACTGTTTCCAAATCTAGGGCAACGGATAGCTGTCATATCTAGATTAATTGCTTGGCAGAAGGCGACGTGACTGGCCCTCTGTCCCTTTCAAAAATTATCTATGTGGCATGGGGAACATCACATTGCTACGATGTCACACCACATTGTCTTGAACCAAAAAGGTTTCACGCCAAGTTATTGAAACTCCACAATGTTCAAAACTTGCCCAAAATAAACTTTCCTACTGCAATTCCTCATACTTGACTTTTTTTGGGGGGGGTTTAGACTAGTTATAGGTGCGATGTCTCCTTTCAACTACACTGGACATCTGCACAGGCAGTTCCTTATGTTAAGATTGGGAGGTCAAGTGGCTATCACTATAAAGCTTAAGCCTGCTGCCATTAATAAAAGTAGGAACAAGCTCCCCATTTAGTTTTCTGAGCTAAATGGCACCTCCTTCTATGACTTACTGAAAACTTAACAAACTTGCTGTCATAAAGGAGCACTAGGTCTCCTATCTAAAAAATCTTGCTCTTGATGTGCCTGTCGTGCCAAGCTTTTTCTCGTGCCTTCTGCACTTTTTGATGAAATCCTGCAATGAATTTGTCTTCGTCTAAGGCAAGCAACTGCGCTAATCTGTCATTCATTGTATCTGTATCAGCCATCTCAGTAATTTGAGCAATTCTTAAACTGGGAATAACATATTCCATAGGCATAACAACCTCTTGTCCATACACCAAGCTAAAAGGTGTGTATCTCGTAAGTTTCTTGCATGTAGTTCTATAAGCCCATAATACAGCATTAACCCTAAGGTCCCAATCATTTCTTTGGCTATTACAGATATTAGTAAGAGCATTTTTCAGAATCTTGTTAAAATCCTCCACTGTACCATTCGCTTGTGGGTGGTAGGGAGTGCTCTTATGGTGATGTATCTAAAATTCCTCCATCAAGGCCTCAATAGTGCGATTCAGAAAATGTGTGCCTTGATCACTCATCAAAATTGCTGGACATCCAAATCTACTAATGATGTTTTCAAAAATGAACTGTGCAACTATAGCAGCATCACAATTCCTTACTGCTTTGGCCTTTGCCGATCTGGTGAGGTATTCTATTCCTATGATGATGTATCTCACACCAGATCATTTTCCTGGTGGGTTGATAGGACCCACAAAATATATAGCCCATTTGTCAAATTCCCGCAGCGTAATCTGTGGTTGCAGTAGCATTTCATCTCTCCGCAAATGTTTTCTTACCCTCTGGTAGATATCGCAACATCTGTAAAACTCCTTAGTGTCTTTGTGCAAAGTAGGCCACCATAATCCTGCAGTTAGAATTTTCTGCGCAGTTGGATTTCCTGCGAAATGACCTCCTGCAGTACCTGAATGTGCTTCTCTGATAATGGCCTTTTTCTCGTGTAGCATCATGCATCTGCGCAGGACTTCATCTGGACCTAACTTATATAAATGTCACGTGATCAAAGTAAAATCTACTGCTTTCACAACTAACTGTTTCTTCTGGTGTTTAGTAAACTCAACTGGTGCCCACCCTGTAGTTAGAAAGTGGACAATATCTTCGTAATACTCATCTGTGATCTGGATAGAAAACAATTGCACATATGGAAAATTATCCTCTAAATTACTTGGTTCTTCTCTTGAGTCTATTCGTGATAGATGATCAGGTTCGGCATTTAATTTTCCTTGTTTTACCATAATTTCAAAATCATACTTATGAAATAAGAGTAACCATCTGCAGATCCTTCCTCCTAATACTGGTTTATTGACCAAATACTTTAAAACGAAATGTACAGTAAACATCTTGAATGGGGCACCCAATAGGTAGTGCCTGAAATTCTATAGAGCATACACCATAGCTAATCCTTCTCTTTCTGTAGTGGTGTAGTTCTTTTCTGCGGTAGATAATTTTCTGCTGGAGTATGTGATAGGGTGATCGATACCCCCTTCTCCTGGCTATGTTAAGACAATCCCCAGTGCGACGCCAGATGCATCCACATGTACATTAAATGGCTTGTCCCAATCTGGAAAAACTAAGATGGGTGCGGTGACTATCTTCTCCTTAAGAGTGTTTAAACTTTGTTGGCATTCCTCATTCCATAGGAATTTTGCTTCTTTGTTTAACAGTTTTTCCATAGGTGCTGTGATCTTTGCATAGCCTTTGATGAATTTTCTATAATACTCAGTATGACCGAGCACTGTTCTCAATTGCTTGACTGAGTTGGGTGTTGGAAGATTTACAATGATGGCAATCTTTGCAGGATCTACCATCAAGCCTTGTCTAGAAACAATATGACTCAACAAAATACCGAATGGTGCACATAATATACATTTCTTCAAGTTAAGAGAAATCTGATATTGCATACATTTCTCTAACATGAGCCTTAAATCTCCTATATGCTTGTCGATTAATCCAAATATAGTCCAATCATCAAAATAGACTTCTAAGAATTTATGGATGTATTCCTTAAATACAGCAACTACTACTCTAGAAAAGATAGCTGGTGCATTTTTAAGACCAAAGGGAATTACCGTATACTGGAATGAGCCCCATTCTATTGCAAAGATGGTCTTATGTCGATCCTTTGGATGTATTCTTATCTGGTGATAGACTAAAAAGCCATCAGTGAATGAGTAGATCTCCTATCTACCCACATTGTCTAAAACTTCATCAGTGAAAGGTGTCGGAAATGGGTCATGAAGTGATGCATCATTGAGTTTGCACAAATCGACACAAATCCTGATTTCTCCTTTAGTTTTCTTTTCCTGCACAGCCATGGAACTAACCCATTCACTCTCTTCTACTAGTTCAATGATGCCTGCTGTTAGCATCTTATCAATCTCATCCTTAACTTTTTCTTTATAGCGAGGATTCAATCTGTATGGACGCTGCTTAATTGGCCTAGCATCTTCTTTCAAAGGTATGTGCATGACTCCCAAATCTCCTACTATTCCCTTCATCTCTGTGAACTTAGTGGGAAATAGGTCCCGATAGTCATGTAACAGATCTGCGATGTGTCCTACTGTTTCATCATCCCAATAGTCTCGAATAGAGGCAAACTTTGGTTCTGTTTCTGTGCCAATATTGATATTTTTAATCTTGATAGGTTCTATGATAGCTGGAAACTCTAGCTTTGGTCCATCAACTTCACGAGTCCCTTCAGAATCTAGAATGTTGATACTATGAAGATTCTCATCCTCATCACCTAGCTCTTCTGTGAAGTTGTAACACTCTAGCGCATGTTCTAACTGAATGGCCCAATCAGGATGAGCATACATTGGTAGGGTACAATCATCAAATATCTTAGTATTTATAACATCTAGAGCCTTATTGATGCTTGGATACTCAAATTCAAAAGTGAAAGTGAGTAGAAAGCCATCTATCATAACTGGCCATGTAATAGTTCCTCTGTGTAACTCTGTCTCGGTGTACCAGTTCCTTGGAACTGTGTCTAAAGTGTGAATGAATAGGTGAACCCATTCATCCTCTGGAATGTCCAACCAACTCTGTTCACAAATATTAATATGTGACCTGGGGTCACTTTCTCTTATATATTTCTGCTATAAAGGCTCCTTGTTATTAAAGAATCTGATCGCCATCAGTAACTTAAAGTCATCCCATGATGCGATAGGTTCTTTATGTGTATGCCACCATCTTGCAGGTGTGGCTTTGACTACAAGGTCAATAGCTGCTATCCTCTGCTCATGAGGAATTTCCTGCTCAAACTGTTGTAAGAAGTCATTGACATCCACTAAGCCATGAAAGGATGAAATATCCTTAACCTTTGTGCCAATCCATTGCAGTGACTTAGTCATAAACACACATCTACAAGCTGATACTTCATAAAGACTATTCTGCCAATTTTCTAAGCCAACATCTGAATCTGATGCACATGAGCTATCACATCTCCAACTAATATTTCCTTCTGTGGTGGGGTTGATATAATCACTCTGGTTAGTAGTCATCTGATAGAGGCTTTCCATATTACCTGCCTCTTCCTCTGCTCTGATAGGTTCAATGTAACGAGGACCATGGAAAGGATCCAACGGTGTGATGACTCGAATCTGATTATCCTCAAAGGTCATTTGTCTTTTCTTTAAATCGATAACAGCCATGTTATCAATTGCCCAATCAATACCTAGTAAAGCTGGGTACGGTCTGCTATCGCCAATGATTTCTATGACTTCAAAGTCTGCAAAGCTACGAACTCCATCAATATTAATTGGTACTTACGGTAATCGACCCAGTGGCGATACCCTTTGCTGATTGGCTAGTCGTAGATGGATAGGTGATCTGGCTAACTTAGGGATACCCATCTGTTCCCATGTCTACTTAGTCAGAACATTTACCTCTAATCCTAAATCTAGGATTACCTCATCTATTTCAAATTCTCCAATTTGCGTTGTGAGTCTCATTTCTCTTCCTGTTCTTGTATGGCCCATAATATTATGAACAGCATGCTATGTACTGCTCATGGAATAAAGCTGCTGATACTGGTCTATGATGGGCTGAAGCTCTCCGATAGCTTTCTCATTTCGTACAAGTTTCAAGCAGCTCCGTAGGAAGGATTGGACACTTCCTGTTAACTCATCTTCTTCGCACCTTCCTGATGTGGTAGCCTATGGTATCTGCACAGGACTAACGCCACAATGTTGCTACTGCAGTACGCCCCTACAAGGCAATACCTACGATCCTGATGGTGTAGGTTCAGTAAATAAAGTTTTATCTTCCTGAAACATTTCTTTGTTCTTCTACAGGTCAAGTGGTGTTGATTTATCAGTGGTTTTACACACCCGCTCCGAACCTGTATTCTTTTCGGCATCCTGCAATGTCCTACTAGTAGAAGCACCGATGTGAGTCACAATATTAACTCTTGGTTCTGGTTCTTTCTGCTCAGTAGAAATAAGCTGAATATTCTGGTTTACTACTAGCTTCGGGTCCCTAATCTTGGCTATCAAGATAGGACATTCTTCTATAATATGCTGTTGGGCAATAGGGCAGACCCGGGTTTAATCCTTTAGTGTCGCACCAACAAAAGACCCACATTGTTGGCCCTTTCGGAAACAACCTGCGTGTAGGTTGCAGTTTCACCCGAAACAGCTATGGGGTGCCGCAGAATCAGGTTTCTGCAAGCAGAGAGGGGAATTACTGTACCTTATCCTTTTAATATCCTTATTAATTAGTACTTATAAAGCTTTACCATTCATTCAATACAACTTTGCAAATAAATAAACAGTCGTGACTTGCTCAACCCACGACAGGGAATTCACAGCGAAGCTAAATATTAGCAGCAATCTAACTTATCAGATATATACAGTTATTAATGCATAAAAGACAACAGAAACAGAAACAACACAAGAAACCACAACACTGGATATAACGTGGTTCACCCCCAGTGTAGGGGTTACGTCCACAAACTATGTTCTATTCAACTTGCTACAAAACCACAGTTTGATCTGCGCACTCAGCTGCAAATCCCTTCAATCCTTAAAAATCCACGCACACAGCAGCAGGCCCCTGTGCACACAGCTGCAGGTCTTTCCTCAATCTTTCTTACAAAAACCCTCTGCGCACACAGCTCCAGAGGTCATCCACGCACATAGCTAGGACTTAACATTCTCTTACAAAATCAACCTTAGCTTTGCCTTTTTCTTTCTTACATCATAAAACCTAACCTTTTCTTATTTACAACAATACCTATTTATACATCGTGCTATTACAAAACCATGGCTTTAAACCATGGGCACCCAAAAACCCTAAACCTTGGATTTAAACCACGGTTTTATTACAAAAAGGGGGTTTTGACTTGCCCCGACACCCCTAAGACTATTTTGACCCATAACTCCGCTTACAAACAGCCGCGAAGTTACCCAAACTAATAGTCCTTAGAGTACGCGCCCCAACAGGCCCCTAAGACTCACTAGTGGCCCGTCCCGGGACACTCTGCGAGGGCTCTGGTGGGAGAATATTCTGCGCGAGGATTTGGAAGCGACTGGTAAGATTGTGTAGTATATCATCAGCGGATTTCTCCTTTTCCACCAGTTCCTGTAATACTGAAGATGAGTCCATTGTAGTCTAGTTGGTTAGGATACTTGGCTCTCACCCGAGAGACCCGGGTTCAAGTCCCGGCAACAGAACCAATTTGTTGGGCAATAGGGAAGACCCGGGTTTAATCCTTTAGTGTCACACCAACAAAAGACCCACAGTGTTGGCCCTTTCGGAAACAACCTGTGCGCAGGTTGCAGTCTCACACGAAACAGCTATCGGGTGCCGCGGAATCAGGTTTCTGCAAGCAGAGAGGGGAATTACTGTACCTTAGCCTTTTAATATCCTTATTAATCAGTACTTATAAAGCTTTACCATTCATTCAATACAACTTCACAAATAAATAAACAATCATGACTTGCTCAACCCACTACAGGGAATTCACAGTGAAGCTAAATATTAGCAGCGATCTAAGTTATCAGATATATACAGTTATTAATGCATAAAAGACAATAGAAACAGAAACAAAACAAGAAACCACAACACCGGATATAACGTGGTTCACCCCCGGTGTAGGGGTTATGTCCACAAACTATGTTCTATTCAACTTGCTACAAAACCACAGTTTGATCTGCGCACTCAGCTGCAGATCCCTTCAATCCTTAAAAAGCCACGCACATAGCAACAGGCCCTTGCGCACACAGCTGCAGGTCTTTCCTAAATATTTCTTACAAAAACCCTCTGCGCACACAGCTGCAGAGGTCGTCCACGCACACAGCTGGGACTTAACCTTCTCTTACAAAATCAACCTTAGCTTCACCTTTTTCTTTCTTACATCATAAAACCTAACCTTTTCTTATTTACAACAATACCTATTTATACATTGTGCTATTACAAAACCATGGCTTTAAACCATGGGCACCCAAAAACCCTAAACCTTGGATTTAAACCACGGTTTTATTACAAAAAGGGGGTTTTGACTTGCCCCGACACCCCTAAGACTATTTTGACCCTGTTAACACCCAAAAATGGTTAACTACCTCATCTACCCCATTACATGGCTCATTTGTCCACTTTCCTACCATATCTCCATCAAAAACCCATAAAACCATCTAAAAGGTCACCAAAAAGCTTAAAATGCCTCCAAAAGGCTATAAAATCCTTTTTTCCTCCAAAAATATCCAAAAAGGAATAAAAATATAAAATAATGAGGAAAATGAAAAGAGGAAACCCTAAACAGCTAAAACCCTAAAAAGCTGACCTAAACCACATGGTTTTATAAATAAGTGATGGAGACCCATTATTCCATATCCATTATCATAAGCATCCTCCCTCTGCCGAAATTATCCTTGAAACCCTAGCTTACCATTAAGCTATTTTCTCCATTGAGAACTCTTTTTGGCCCATTTCCACCACCGGAGAAAGGGAAGAGGCAGCTTGGAGCTCGAAGCCACCGACATCGGACCAACGCAACAGACTTCACCAACCTCCACACCGGAGGTAACATCAATACAAATCATTATTTATTATTTACTGTTTTTGCTTCATGTTATTCACTTTTCACCGTATTGTTTCATGTTATTTGCTTTTTACTGTTCTAGCTTCAAGAACGTATTTAGATTAGTTTTCGTTTCAGTTTATCGTTATTTAATTCATATATCATTGAACTGCTACTAAGGAATCCATATTCCTTAGTAGGTGCTCATTCGCACAAGCTAGGGTGAAAACCCTAGCAACAGTTTTGGCGACTCCGCTGTCTTTTTTAGTTTATTTTTCCGTACTGTACTTTCGGCTGTCGTTTTCGGCCGCCGGAAACCGCACTTTTTTCTTCTGCAGTCGCGGCCCGACCACGCATTTTCGGCCCTAACCCGCGACCAGCCCGCCGCTGTCGGCTTTTTTCCTGCGTCCTGGACGCGTCTTTGATATTTCCCAATCGCGCCCCGACCGTGTTTTTTCAGCCCACAGCCGCGATCCGACCGCATCTGTCAGCCAGAAACCCGCGACCTAAACCGCGCCTGTTCACTCCAAACCCGCGGTCCAACCGCCACTGTAGTAAAAAAAAAAAAA
>LPNX011201482.1:374297-458879 GCA_001517045.1 Pseudotsuga menziesii
TTCCCCGAAGGTCGACTGGTTCAAGGACCCTATTCTTGCTCCTGACGCCTTCGAAGAAGGTAACATGGCCAACATCTCACCTGTTATCCAAATCGATCTTGCTACCCCCGGGGGCACCCCCGAACTTATCGCTTTAGGAGCGTCTTGCACTGAGCAGGAGATTGAAGAGTACAAAGTACTCTTCAAAGAATTCCGTGATGTCTTTGCCTGGTCCTATACCGAAATGCCTGGCCTTGACCCTGCCATTATAGCACACCACATTGACACATGGCCTGATGTACCCACCGTTCGTCGGAAACAGCGTCCCATTCATCTCTAGCTACAGTTTCAGAATTAGCACGACGAGACCGTCACGATGGTCACTTCGTTGCATCATTTTTTCGAAATTATTTTTTGCCCATTTTTAGACACTAATAGTTTCCTCGATTTGTGTGCCACTCAGGCCGCTCTCCGTTTCTAACAGTTTTTAGATCACCGGATTCATTTTTAAGAGCTCGTGATAATGCTTGAGATCATTTCTTGCTTTCACTTGATACAATTACAACAGTGCACCCCTACACCTTGCCGCATTGATTTGCGTGCCACATCGGTCGTCATCAGATTATTTTACATGAGCCATCCACTCCTGTCATACCGCAAATATTTCGTTATTTTTTCCACCATTCATCCACCCCACAAGGAGGCCCATCAGTGTTCCCCCCTAACCTCAGTTCTGGTCCTCATACATGTTCCTTCATCGAACACTTCCTCCTTGCCTGACCATTCCCTCAATACAGAGTCTTCTTATTTGCTTTCAGACTCCTTAAAACTGAAAGCAACCATGAGCATGAACTGTCATGGGCTCGCAAAATCGACATGACAGTACCATTCCATTAATACAGAGTCCTCTTATTTTCTTTCAAACTCCTTAAAATTGAAAGCAACCACGAGCATGAACTGTCATGGGCTCGCAAAATCCACATGACAGTACCATTCCAACTACAGAGTCTTCTTATTTGCTTTCAGACTCCTTAAAATTGAAAGCAACCACGAGCATGAACTGTCATGGGCTCGTAAAATCCACATGATAGTACCATTTTATATCCACACTTCTTCTAGTTCCCTAACCCATGAAGAAGTCCCCCCGCGCATCTTGGCACTATGATCAATTCTCTCGGCAGCACCTCCGATCAGGTCGCCTTTGTTCAGAGTATTCTGCAGTTTCCTACCATCTTACCACAGCTTCAGTTTACCTCAACCCAGTCACCCTCAGATCCTATATAGCTATGATCTCTTTACCCCCAGTCAGTTTCATATGCTGCTCGATCATCCCCGTCATCATACTATGAACAAAGGAAGTTTGAGTCCACCCACTCTACTTGCCCAGTTAGTCCCACCAGTTTATCACTCTTGCCATCAGTACTACCACATTTTCAGTTTTGCACCTCGCGCTCCTGTCAAGGAAACATCATTGCCTTGATAGTTGCAGGTCTCCCTCTGTCGACGACAACTCCTCTATTCCAAAGGATAGACCTAGAGGCTCCTGCACCTTGGACCCATCACCATCTGTGGTGAGTGCCTACGGACCATTTTGGGAGGAATCATTATTGCCTCTCCAAATGGTTGTTTCTCACATGTTCGACTTCAGCACCTTAATCGCATCGTTGAGAATCGCGCAGGATTTATATCCATTCCATTATTTGTCGAAGACCCTGGATTTCCCCCGACTCTAGCACATTGGTGAGTCACTTTGGAACGACCAGTGGTATGTTCCCGTGGATGTCTGGGCTGCGTTGGCAATTGTATTCGGAAGCCATTCAGTTCTATACTTCTTCGAGTACCGATTTCAGTTCCAGATTAGTGTACCATTACGAGTGTGACCCGTGTCACTCTGATCCAGCAGCACATCAGTTCCTTCAGAACCACAATCAGTAGCACTGCTGCCATTCTAGTGTATCAGTTTTTCAGCTCAGACATGGTCAGCTCAGCAGTATGTTCCAGATTTGTGTCCCTTCCAGACCCTCATGATATACACAGTGATTATCTACTACAGGTCCCCCTTTTCGGGCCTCACAGTTATTTTTATGTATCTTGATACGAGCATGGGAATGCCCGCCTCGTCCGTATATTGAGATTTTTCCTCATTCAGTATTTGAGGACCATTTATATTGCTATGTTATATTCTGATACGAGCATGGGAATGCCCACCTCGTCCATATTATCAGATGATCCCTCATCCATTATTGAGGTTATGTACTTTTCAGTCCTTGCAGGTGGTTCGAGATCGGTGTCCCGGACTTCAGTTGTTTCCTTCTCTTCTCCACACCCCAAGAAAAAACCAAATATGACTCATGATGTCCATCGGCGATACGATGAGCTCCTGCCCTCACACATCAGGGGGCAATCTGTTAACACCCAAAAATGGTTAACTACCTCATCTACCCCATTACATGGCTCATTTGTCCACTTTCCTACCATATCTCCATCAAAAACCCATAAAACCATCTAAAAGGTCACCAAAAAGCTTAAAATGCCTCCAAAAGGCTATAAAATCCTTTTTTCCTCCAAAAATATCCAAAAAGGAATAAAAATATAAAATAATGAGGAAAATGAAAAGAGGAAACCCTAAACAGCTAAAACCCTAAAAAGCTGACCTAAACCACATGGTTTTATAAATAAGTGATGGAGACCCATTATTCCATATCCATTATCATAAGCATCCTCCCTCTGCCGAAATTATCCTTGAAACCCTAGCTTACCATTAAGCTATTTTCTCCATTGAGAACTCTTTTTGGCCCATTTCCACCACCGGAGAAAGGGAAGAGGCAGCTTGGAGCTCGAAGCCACCGACATCGGACCAGCGCAACAGACTTCACCAACCTCCACACCGGAGGTAACATCAATACAAATCATTATTTATTATTTACTGTTTTTGCTTCATGTTATTCACTTTTCACCGTATTGTTTCATGTTATTTGCTTTTTACTGTTCTAGCTTCAAGAACGTATTTAGATTAGTTTTTGTTTCAGTTTATCGTTATTTAATTCATATATCATTGAACTGCTACTAAGGAATCCATATTCCTTAGTAGGTGCTCATTCGCACAAGCTAGGGTGACTCCGCTTACAAACAACCGCGAAGTTACCCAAACTAATAGTCCTTAGAGTACACGCCCCAACATATGCTCATAGGACTTGCAATATTTACATGTCGTAGTAGCGTTCTAACAATCCCTAGCATAATGTCCTATGGCTCCACAGTTGTAACAATTAATTGGTCCACGGCTACGGCCAAAGCCTCCATCATGGCCAAAGCCTCCACCATGGCCATCATGAGCCGGTTCATGCTGTAGTCCTGCTACTGGACCTGGTGTTTCTGACTAGACTCTGTAGAAGTCATGTTTTCTCTCTATCATGAGATCATAAGCTCTGCAATTATTTTCATCATGTCCTACTGACTTACAGAAGTTACAGTATAAGTTCTTAAGAGTCTGTACATACTTCTGAAGTAAAGGGCATTCCTATGGTCTATGTCCTCTTGTTCTACATATTTCACACCATGGCCCTTGGGTCTGTACTAAGGGGTTAGGAGCCCCACTTGCTAGATACTCAACAAATACTAGACAGTTATCTTTAGTATGGCCCTGTCCTTTACACTTTGTACACCATAATTCTTGTGCAACCTCTTTTCCTTTCTTAATCTCGTGTAGCTATAAAGTGAGGTTCGATAACTGATTCTGTAAATTTGTCATACCTGTACTAGTCTTAGCTAGAGGTGAAGCCTCTAGTTTCATTGCCATCTCCAATGCTTCATCCTATGTAGGGAGTCTCTGCTGCATTAGTGGAAGTATGATGTGAGGGAGCAGTGCTGTGATGAACCATTCCTTATGCTGCTTCGGCGCAAACTCAAAGCTAACTTGGTCTATAAGAGCTTTAAATTTCTGATCAAAATCCCATACTGACTTTGTGGGTAACTATTTTATGTCTTTAAGTTCTGTAATACATTGTGACTCAGACTTAGGTTTCTTAAATTCCTTAATCATGGTGGTCCTAACCTGTACGAGCGTCCTAGGCTATGCTGATGTATACTTCATATAACATGTTAAATCTCTTTCTCTAAGTGTAGTGGCCAACTGGACAAGTTTAGTATTATCATCTTGGATCTGTTTAATGGTCCATACAGCTTCACATAGGAACCAATGCTGTTCTGGGTCTTCTTCCCCTGTACCCTTAAAGGTAGGTAATTTCATATCATCCCCCATTCTGTTTCTACGTGGTGGATTCTGATTTTCTATGTTACTACCACTTGGCGGTGTAACTGTAGGTGGTGTAGAGGTAGTATTTACTGTGTGTGAACTACTAGATGGAGTTCCTGCGGGATTATTCTAAGTCCCGATTGCTTTCTGTGGGGTATAAGGGTGGTAAGGGATACCCTCTACTATTCTTTCTCTATTATTTTGACTCTATTATCTAGTACTGTTTGAACTATCTTCAAAGAAGGAAGATCTGAAATATACTTTATATTTCTTACCGCTATGTGTACTTCCATTTTCTTCAAAATCACTCTCAAACTCTTTTGACATTACACTTACTTAATTTATTCATCCGATAATATATCCAATACTCCTTTTTCATGTAATAACATCTTAAGGGACAAATTTAAAGAGTTCAAGTACTTACCGTGATATCCTTTGAAGAAGTACCTCTCCGCTTCATTGAAACTCTTTCTTTGATCAACTGCAAACTCTGTAATGAAACCTTCTAGCAAACTCGCAAGCCAGAAGTCCACTACCCACGAAAAGAAATTATCAATGCTCTTCATGGTGTGAATCAACTCCGGTGTCCAAACAATGTTCCTTTTCTTTTTGAATACATGCTTATCAGTCAACTTTGATAACCAATCGTACAACTCATTTGCATAGGTCACAAAAAATATCGCATGTAGGTCTGTGAAGATATGTTTTTGTAACCATTCCTCTGTACTCAGTCTAGGACTCTTGTTTTCTTTTTCAGCAAATTCTCCCTCCTTAGACTCAACCCAGTGGTTAAGTTCTTCTTTAGTAGGATTCCAACAGAACATTAGCTCTTTAATTTGTTCAAAACCGGCAATGGAACCATTTGTTGGTCTACTTGGGCAGACTCGGATTTACTATAATGTACCAGCAAAACCCCTAGCTCACTGGCCCTTTTGGCGACAGACCACCAAATGGTCTGAAGTCTCACCTGAAGTGATCTTGGATGGGTTGGCTGAAGACTCAGGTGTCCTCAACCAAGTTCTGTCGTATCCTACATTCTCGTTACTCTACTTAACCAGTTGAGTCTCTTTATAAGCACTGCTTCTCTCTCCTAGCTGTCTCTGCTATGAAACTGACTCTTATTGCATCGCGACTTCTAGGATGACATGCAAACTTTCTCTTCTACTTAACTCTTTACCTGCAATATCCTACACCGCGGCTCCTCCGACAGTACGATATCGCCTTTCTGTTTCGCGATAGCTTCTATAGTAAGACTCAATAGGAATATCCAACTCTTAAGGTCCAACGGCTTTATTTCTCTTCCAATAGCTCAGTTAACCTTCACAGGGGTGTTAAACAACTTTTCTTACGCTTCTTCAGTCTATTATGCTTAACATCTATTGCACTCAACTTGCTGAACTAAATATATAGGAATCACTTAACACAGTAACTGTTGTGGTCTGAATCAAGCACTGATAAACTCATAAGAATAATACTTAACACATCCAACCTGCATTTAACCTTCTATGTTATTGTAAACTAAAGGATAGCATACATACATTCATTAATTGTTAATCAAAGCTCATGTAATAGGTAACATATAGCAAATAAGTAAAAACAATCACATGAAACAGTCGCACAACACATGGATTTTACGTGGTTCACTTCCAAGGCGGGGAAGCTACGTCCATAGGAACTGGTTTTTATATTATATCTTGAGAGGATAAACATAGCTCCGCTGCAACCTATTATGCAGCTCGAGATCTTCTAGGAAACTCCACACACTTAGCTGGGAGCCCTTCTCTTAGATCTCTTCTCTTTCTATACTGCTTTCTCTTTACAATATTTCCTCTCTCTCTCTCAATCCCTGTGGATTGTTACATTCACGCTCAAGGAGCCAGCTACTGGTTGCAGTAAGATAATACAAACTTAATAACATAACTAGAGCTCGACTCTTTCTTAATATCTTACAATACAGATGACTAACAACTAGCTATCTTTCTCTTTACTGTCTAACCTTTTACAATACAAAATACATGCTTAAATAGGTGGCTCGAAGGTTTCACCCTGATACAAAACTGTGGGCCTATCCCAACAATAACCCAAAAAACCCTAACTATGACAGTTGGCCTATCTATACTTTGGACTGCCGTTTACTGGTCACACTGCATCTCTTTGCAGTCTTCCACGCTTCCTGGCATTGATCATGGGTATGGGCGCCACTTCCTCGGTTGCTCCCCTTCTGTCCTTTATCTTTAATACCTCTGCTCATTGCTCCTTTTCCTTTATGAGGGTAGCTGAGCCCTCCTGTCTTCACCGTTGCCTTAAGTGCAGTGGTTGAGCTCTCTCTTCTCGGCCGCTTCAGGTACTATTTTCTTTGACTTTCTTGTCCCGATATAGCAGCTTTTCCTGTAGCTACGGGGCCCTGCTCCAACAGTTCACCAAAAAATCCCTTTCTTGTAAGAATTTAGTCGCCTCTACCTATGAGAAGGAAATAATGGCTATTTTTCATGCAGTACGGATGTGGCATCCTTATCTCTTAGGGAATCATTTATGCATCAAGACTGATCACCAGAGTCTGAAATATTTCTTGGAACAATGAGTCTCATTCCCAACACAACAAAAATGGGTTATCAAACTCATGGGTTATGACTATGATATTACTTACAAGAAGGGTAAGGACAACCTTATTTTGGATGCTCTTCCCCACACAATTTATTACCATGTTTCTCTTTCTACTATTTCTATGCCTATTCCAAATTGGTTACACTTTGTTCAGCAAGGCTATTTCAATTCCTCTTCATTATCTGAAATTATCCAACATTTGGAAATTAACCCTTATGTTGTATCACATTACCCTTGGGGTGGGTTTTCTCTAAAAAAAAGGGTCTTCTGGTGCTTCCCCACAGCATAGATCTTAAACATGTGGTCTTATATGAACTCCATGGTTCTCCATCAGCAGGGAAATCTTGGTTCCTCAAACCATATGAGTGGGAACGATGTAACTTCTTTTGGAAGGGAATGAAATGAGAAATTCAATAGATGGTTTTCGAATTTGCTCCTTGTTAGTGCCACAAGGGTGAAACTATAGTCCTTCCTAGATTACTTGAAGCTTTTCCCATCCCTACAAGGATTTGGATATACATTTCGATGGATTTCATTCAAGGGCTCCTTGAATCTGGAGGGAAGACTGTAATATTGGTCCTGGTTGATTATCTCTCCAAATATAGTCATTTTTGTGCTATTGACCATCCATATACCACCTCTCCAATCACACAAATTTTCATGGACCAGATATTCCCTCTTCATGGAATCCCTTCTTCCATTGTCTCAAACTACAATGCAAATTTCACAAGTCATTTTCACCTCACTGAAACCAAACTGAATATGAGTTCAGTTTATCATCCACCACCAGATGGTCAGACTGAAGTCATCAACAAATATTTGGAAACTTATCTTTGTTGTTTCACCACTGAACAACAACGTTAGTGGGAAAAGTGTCTCCCTCTCGTTGAATGATGGTACAGTACTTCCTACAATACTGCATCTAAAATGACTCCATATGAAGTAGTTTATGGTCACACACCTCCAAGCTTCCTTCCATACACCCCCAGCAGTTCACTAGTTCAGGAAGTTGACATACTTCTTCAAAATTGACATCAGATTCTTCACATTCTGCAAGACAATCTTCACATGGCAAGAAACGGCACGAAACAACAGGGCGATCATCATTGTTTTGAGTGCACTTTTAAATTCAGTGATATGGTTTTTCTTCGTCTTCTTCCTTACAAGAAATCCTCCTTGAAACTCAAAGGGCATCAAAAGCTCATTCAAAATATGTATGAGCCATATAAAGTTCTTTAGAAGATTAAGTATGTTTCTTATAAATTGTAACTTCCTCCTTCTTCTTGCATTCACCTAGTATTTCATGTCTCTTGTCTTAAGAAAGTGATTGGCACCAACATCAGAGCAAAAATTGTTTTACCAGAATTGGATAATGAAGGATCCATCATTTTGGAGCCGAAGTCCATCCTCAATATGTGCACTGATAAGCTTCACTCTTGGTCTAGCACAAAGGTCTTAATTCAGGGGCACATCATGCAACTAGAGGATGCTACATGGGAACCACTCCTTTAGATTCAACAACAGTTTCCACATCTAAAGCTTTGAGGACAAAGATTTTCTAAGAGGGAGGGGATGTTAAGAACCCATGTCAACCCTCCTCTTTGTTTCATTAGTATATTTTGTTGGATGCATATGCTTTATAAGTCGTCATGTTAGTATGTTTTGTTATCCCACATTCATGGGGAGTAATGGTTGTTTAGATTAGACTTTTTATATAAGTGATGTTGAGGCTAATGAAGGTACCCAAGAGTTATTTTGTATTGATCTTGATCAAATGAGGATACCCTCTCGAAGTGGCCTACGATCAATAAAATTTCTTCTGTGCTTCCTTATTTTTGTTATATCATGCATTCTCATTGATTGTTGCAAGAGGTTGTCCATAGAATAACATCGAATTCGAAGGACGAGAAGTTGAGAAAGCATTAATGTTTAGAGATCAAATTTACAACATCCAAAAGAAAGCACAAGAAATGTTGTAATGAGCTAATGAAAAATCTAAGGCTCGTGTGAGAATTGATTCACAGTTGTAACTAGGAGCCAAATAAACTTTCACAATTTGATATTGTTTACAAAACATGCACAAAATAGCTAAAAGAGTGAAAATTACATACACACATGAGTTCAATAATATATATTATTGTAACTATCCAACATGTAAAAATGTCTAGAACAAGTATATATTACAATAGGGAAATATCATGAGGCCTTGGATGCCATCTGGTTGCATACAAGTGTCAGCTCTAGATTTGACCCTCAAAACCCCTAGGTGGACCAATGACCCTCTTATTCATACCAAACAGTCACGAATGCATGTGTGAACATGAGGAAGGCATACTAGAACGTAAATGGAGGTATTATAGATGTGGGTGAGCACATGGGTGAGTCGGAGTGGCTCTATGAGGGAAATAAATTCCCAAGGAAGGCCAAAAACTACCTAAACCAAGCACTAGCACCTCAAGTCAAAACAAATCCTTGAAAATGTGGAAGGGGAGTACACGATGGTTGACTGTAATTAATGTGGGCACCTAGGTTATCAGAATGATCAACTTGGAGTTCCTCAACTGTGCAGAATGATCAACCAAGAGTGCCTCAACTATCAATAAATGCTAGTTTCCCTAAGTCTAACAATCCCTCTTAACCTTACTTAGTATTTATTAACAAAAAATATCATGTATGCCTTGGTAACAAAGGATAAAGTCACCTCATACAATAGAAAATTTTATTTTCCCATAAAAACAAGGTAAGGAGGAAAACCACATGGGAAAAAAACTCCCCTAAAAATGGACATGGAGAAAAAAAATATGAAAGTGAATGGTAGCCATCACCATGTATCAGCCACTCCAAGAAGGTATCTCATATAGGTTAAGGTCTTCTCTATGAAGCATTTGGTGAAAATTTCAGCAGTTTTCTCTGCATAAGGACAATACTACAAGGTTATCACCTGATCATGTACCAAGATATGAATGTAGTGGATGTGCATCTCAATGTTTTTGGTCCTTTGCCTCTGCACTGGATCTATGAAAATCTTGATTTCACTTTTATTTTCACACCAAATGACCGTGGGTGAATCAAATGCAACTCCAAGTTCTAGAAGAACACCTTACAACCACCCACATTATGTAGCTGAGTTCACTGCTCCTTTGTAATCGACCTCAGCTGAATATAGGGAGATGGTGTGCTATTTATTTCTTTACCAGCATATTTTACCTTGTTTTAGCATGAATACATAACTTTAAGTGGACTTCCTATCATTTGGATCGCCAGCCCAATCAGAACAAGAAAATACTACTACTTCTAGTGGAGAACCAACAACATAGTGATCCCTGAAGTGTCTGGTTCCTTGCACATAGTGAAGGATCCTTTTGGATACCTTCCAATGGATCTCATGAGGCTTCTACATACATATCTACAACACCTATATAATATTCCAAATCAGGTCGAGAATGTGTAAGATACAACAAACTCCCAACTAGATGTCTATACAAAGTGTTGTCCACCAATGGAGACTCACCAACTTCACATAGTTTGATACCATAAATGAATGGGTACTTGGATGCTTTAAATTCAGCCATATTAAAATTCAATAAAAGTTCTGAATCATACTTTTGTTGGCTGACCTTGATCCCTCTTTCATATTTCTCAATTTCCAAACCAAGAAATTGCTTCAACAATCCAAGATTGGTCATAGAAAACTCACTGTGCAATGAAGACTTGATTGACCCAATTTATTTGGTGCAGCTACCTGTAATAAAAATATCATCAACATAGAGTACAATTAACTGGAATACTTCACCAATATTCTACAAATAAACATTAGGGTCATATTTGCATCTTTCAAATCCAAGTGATAGCAGAAAATTGTCCATCCTGGGATATGAAGCCCTGGGTGCTTCCTTGAAAATTGTCCTCTTGGAAACCTTCATGTTTTTGGATATATATCTCCTCCCAAATATCACCATGAATAAATTCACTTTTAACATCGATGTGGTGAACCTCCTAGCACTTAGATGCAACAATGGCTAAAACTAGCCTGATAGAGTCCATCTTTGCAATCGGTGCAAATGTCTCTGTATAGTACACTCCTCGGACTTGGGAGAAGAATTTGGAAACAAACTTGGAATTATAATTTATATCAGACCCATGAAAAACAACTTTGGTCCTATAGACCCATTTGCATTGCACTATCTTCTTCTTGGAGGGCAAGGCAACCAATTCCCAAGTCTCATTTTCCCGTAGAGAGTTGAACTCTTCTTGCATGGATGTTTTCCATCTTGGGTCAAGTGATGCTTCTTGATATGATTCAAGATCATATCCATCCATTAGGAATAATTTAATAGAAATAACCACTTTAATTATAGAGAAAGTAGTGTGAAATTGTGATGTAGTCTTTCTAGGATCTAGTGGATTTCCAACCAAATCCCTAGTGCTTCTATAGTTTTATCAGCCCATTTGGGATGAATGTGTAAGACAAGATCTTCATAATTATATTCATCCATATAAAAATCATAAATATTAGAAATATCAGAAAGAGAATCATCACTTACATCATCTTGGTGTTGAGGAGATGAGCATTCGCCCGATGCTAGTTCAAGCCCTGGCATGAGTTCTTCTTCAAATTGCACACTATTTTCAATGAAGTTATGTTGACACAACCTCAGTCAACAAAAATGGTCAACAGGGGTTCCCACTCTATCAAAACCCAAACCATCGTGATCTCTCTGAGCACCAACCCAGATAGGTTTTACCCCATCTGGCAACACCACAGAGAGGATGAAGTCTCACCCAAGAAGTTCGAGGGAGAGCCGACGGAACTAAGTTTCCACAGAAAGAGAGAGGACCATGTGCATATACTTATTAACTTAGCACAACATTAACATATATGATCATTCAACTTGTGCATTAATATAACCATTTCATCAATTTAATAGATCACACCATTATACCAGAACAATAGTAAACACATTGATGTGCAAACCAATCTAATAGAATAACATCATTGAACATAAGGAAACATTGCATCATTTACAGATCCATGTCACGGGTATTCATTACACTCATAATAGAATCACAAAAGACAGTAAAATAGGGAAACAAAAAAGGACACAATGATTCAGCTCAACTTCCGTCATGTCATATTACTTTTGTAGAAAATCACAGATTCTCCAAAATAGTTCATATATCAACAGATCTCAATTCATGCACATTGCTTCCTTAATGCACTAACTTATTGATTGACATCTAATAGTTGAATTTCTACAACTATTGATACTCTTGCGCCTTTACATTCATGGTCCACTTAACTAACTTTCTAACTAACTCTTAATTGATTCTACAAAATAATGACCAACATCCATACAATGAGCTCCAAAAATACAAAAGATGACACAAAAACACATAAAATATTCCATTTCCATCTTGTGCGCCAGCTTCCACTTGCGCAGTGTATTTGACCTTTCCTAGCATCCATGATGATGTGCAACTAATGTATCCCAAAAATTCCTACCAATAGGTCCCCAACAAAATCTTGTGGATCAGCCTCAAGCCACGTTAGCTGGACATGGTGTACTCATTGATACTGATCTTGAAATATTCATACTCCTGAGTAATATCCTTCACCTGCCTTGTTATCTCTCCAGGAAACTCCTCTAGGTTGTAGCTTGAGGATGCTTGGTAACTTACAATGTTTTAAGTGTTTTATGATATGGATCAAGTCAGTTGACCTATATAACCTTTTCTCTCTCAAGGCATGCATAAAACTCACTCATTTACAAGGCTTTTAGTTACAATTGCTCAGAAGTTCGACAATAAGGTGCATGGATGGAGAACGCACCGGGTTGGCATACTTACATACAAAACACATACATATAAATGGCTAAATCCTAATGAGGATGGTATTTATCAATCAAATTACACTAACAAACCAATAGGATGACAACTATCATCTTTTTAATCAATTTGAAAATGACGTAAATACACATTTAGGCATAAATACAGTAAGAAAGAGATGACAGTTGAACAGATCACAACAAAAGAGGTTATATCATGAACAAGTAAAATGAGAAGCATGAAAGCATTATCAACTTATAAATCCCCGAAGTTGAACCATTATTATAAAATTGATCTTAGGCTTTATAGCCTTCTACAAAAAGCACAGATCCTGAAATTTCGATCTGTTTTCACAAAAGTACTCAAAAGTGATAGATTTTACAAATTAGGGTTTCAAACCTTACCTAACTATTTGTCTAACTATGAAAAATATATAGTTCACTAAGTGGACATTAAATAACTGAATTAGTCACTAGTGATCACTGTTGCTAGTCCATTGTAAATTTGCCACCAAAAGCCTCTGTTTCAGTGATTAACTGATGTGATATTTCTTGCTTAATCCATCGAAATTTTCTACCTTTCCACTGCGGTCGTCAATCGGAAGCTCTAACCTCTAACCCATCAGAACCTCAAGACTAAACGCTGCCACGGTGTTGATGATTCAAACAATTAATCTTCTCATCATTGGCGATCAGAACCCCAAGACTGAACGTATCGGTGCTTTCAATCACTAGCTGGTCGACGATTGGAACCTCAAGCTACTAATGATCGAAGCTTTACGCCTGAAAGCTGCCGCATTGTCTGACGATCAGAGGCTCTAGCTACTAAGGATTGGGGCTTTAAATCTGAATGATGTCGTATTGTTAGTGTCTCACATCACTAATGACTAATCTTCTTAGCATCGGTGATCGAAACCCCAAGATTGAACGTATCGATGCTTTCAATCACTAGCTTGTTGGCGATTGGAAGCTGTAATCACTAATGCATCAGAACCTGAAGACTAAATGTTGCTGTAGTGCCGATGCTTTAAACCACTAGCTTCGTGATCGGTGATTGAAGGCTCTAGCCACTATCTCATTAGAGCTTTGTACCAGAATGCTGCCACAGTGTCGGTGCCTCAAACCACTAACGTCGCGATCGGAACCTCAAGCCACTAGACTCTTCGTTGGCGATTGGAACCTCAGACCACTAATGATCGAAGCTCGGAACCTCTAGCCACTAGTGCATTGGAACTTCAAACCACTAGATTCTTCGTAGTGGCGGTGACATAAAGAACAAAATCTCCAAAACGTCGGCGTCGTAGAGGATTAGACCTCCGACCTGCTGTAAAAAATAAAAAGTTCATGCAAGATTTGTATTTCATCATACACTAGAATAAGATTTGTCGAGTAAGAAACCATTTCCATCACATGTATCCAACGCCCATCCATGTCTTGCCGCAGAAATGTCTAGAAAATAGAAGTCTTTGAATGACTCATTTCATATATAATTTCAATTTTTGGAGCTCTTATTGCACCTACGTAATTTTCCCAAGCTTGTCACTGTAGTGAAAAACACGAGGGGAAATTTTGTTGTTCTTATGATGGTCAGTGTATATGTTGCACTCCTTCTTAATCTGCTGAAGACAACCCTTTTCAATGGCTAATGAGATGTTTTGAGCCTCACCTAAGCCACCGAAAGCTATAACTTGGGAAATTTTTACCCAAATAAAAAACAGAGGCTTTCAAACTGTCAGTGATATTCATATCCTTCATTGCATGAGTTAAATTCCTCATACTATCAAAATAAATTATTTTGGGAGATAACATCTAGCTCCTACTTGGGGATGGGAATCTCCTAGCGAGGTCCCAAGAACTCCAGACCAAAATGCCTTTCCTGGAAAAGAATAATTTAAGCTATCTTCTAGTGTTCCATTGGGAATGGAGTTTATTTTGAAATCAAAACAACCTACTATCTACTAATTTACAATAATAAGGCCTCAGAGCCTCAAATAAAATAGAGTTCTGCCCATTCACTGGGCCATAAAATATCTCTTCACCTTCCAGATTCTGCAATTTGAAGGTCTTATTCTCATATATCTGGTCTATAACAAAAGGGCCAATCCACAAAAAGTCAAATTTTTTGTGTTTTCCCTTGTCCTGTCTGATAGCATTCCACTTGAGGACCCAATCTCCGACCTGAAAGCTGTCTACTTTTTCTCTTTTGTCGAACATTCCCTTTATCCTCTATTGATGACTTATGATTTTCCTACAACTTGCTCCCTTATTTGCTATAATTATACCAAATCCATCATCCTTCTTACCATATCATTTGGTTCATCCTCCTCTTCCTGAAAGAACTTTGCCACCGGAAGGATGAGCTGGATAGGAAAGATGGCCTCAGTGCCATAAACTATTTTGAATGGAGAAGTCCCAATGGATATTTTGTCTATTACCCTATCAGTCCATAAGGCAAACTTAAGCTTTGAATCCCAGCTTTTCTGATTTGTCTCCAGCAGTTTCCTAATGATTCTAACTAGGATTTTGTTGGATGACTCAGTCAGGCCATTGCCTTGGGGATAATAGGATGTGGAGTGCACCAGTTGAATACCCATTGATTCACACATTTTAACTAATTCCCCACCCTTAAAAGCTGGCACATTATCAGTTACTAACCTTACTGGGCAGCCAAACCTGCTAAAGATATTCTCATATAAAAATATCATTATGAATTGACGAGTGGCATTCCTGTTAGGTACTGCTTCTATCCATTTTGTAAAGTATTCAGTGGCTACTAATATCCATTTATGTTGTCCACTGGAAGATTGATTTATTTCACCTATGAAATCCAGACCCCATTGCTGGAAAGGCCCATTCACTGTAACAAGCCTAAGGGGCAAGGATTTTAGTTGTTGCTTCCCTATAAATCTCTAGCATTGGTCACAAGCCCTTACAAAAGTGCATACATTAGCAAAGAGGGCTGGCCAATAGTATCCTGCTCTTAAGATCTTGTGGGCTGTGGTTTTCCAATAGTGGTGGCCTCCACATGTGCTGGAATGAAAATGATGCATGACCTACTTAGATTCCTCTTTATCTAGACACCTTAGAAAAACTCCAGACTGATCTCTCCAGTACAACATTTTGTTAATTATGCAAAATTAATAGATTTCAGCTTAAGAGCTCGTGCCTGGTTAGGAGTAAGATCAGGAGATACTTCTAATTTTTGCAAAAATTGAATGCTACCCGAGTACCACTCACATGAAGCTATGTTTTTAGCTACTGATGGAATGTCATTCTGATCTTGATTTACTTATGTTTCTGTTGCTATTACAGTTTGCACCTTTGCTGATTTGACACATGTGAAATTTATTCCCATAAGTTCACAGTTCTCTTCGGCCATGAGTTTGGCCAGACCTAATCCCTTTACCAGCTTGGTGGGTTTCACCTCTACATCAAACTCAATGAGTTTGGCAATCCACTTAGCTCTCTTCCCATCAATGTCAAGCTGAGTCAAAACATCCTTCACAGCAGCTGAAGGGACATATGCAATGAACTTTGCATGGAGAATGTAGATTCTGAAAGTCTTCAAAGATTTTATGAGAGCATAAGCATGCTTCTCAATTGGGCATACTTCAGCTCAGCATCTCTCAGGGTTCTGCTGAAGAATGCAATTGGATGTTCAAGACCTTCATTATTCTTTTGTAATAGTACAGCTGCCACTATGTCATAAGATGCATAAGAGAAAATGTAAAAACCCTTGGTGTATTTGGGACTAATAAGGGTTGGGGCCTCCATGATGGCTTTCTTAATGTCTTCGAAAGATTTTCTTGCCTGGTCAGTCCACCTTATTTCTGCATCCTTTTTTAGCATGATTGTTATGTGCTTTACCAGCTCAGAGAAATTAGGAATGAACCTCTTGACAAAGTTTATCTTGCCTAAAATGGACTAAATGTCTCTTTTTGACCGTGGTATTGACAGCTTTTGGATTGCTTCAACCCTTACCGGATCGATATTTACACCTTTAGCTGAGACTATGTGGCCTAGGATCTTTCCTTCATTGATTGCAAACTAGGACGTCTTGGGGTTCAGTGATATTCCATACCTTCTGCACTTTAGAAATACCTTCCTTAAATGTTGTAAGTGGTCATGATGGTTGTAAGAGTAAACTATTAGGTCATCCAAATATATCAGCACAAAATTATCTTTTATCCCTACAAAAGCTAGGTCCATGGCTCTCTGAAAAGAGGCCCCAGCATTCATTAGCCCAAATGGCATTTTAGCATACATGAAGGTGCCCCAGGGGGTGGTAAAAGTAGCCTTCTCTTGCTCATTCGGGTGTATAGCAACTTGGTTGTATCTAGAGAATCCATCAAGGAAGGACATAACCCTAGCTCCAAAGACTTTCTCTAGTAGGTGTTCCATCTTGGGCAGTGGATAGTTGTCTTTCTTGGAACACTTGTTCAGGTTTCTAAAATCCACACACAACCTGATTTCTCTATTTTTCTTTCTTACCACTACTAGGTTTGCAATCCACTTGGAATACCTAAGGGGGATTATGATCTTGGCTTTGAGGAGCTTTTGGATCTCTTTTTCAATCACTGGTAATAAGAGGGGGCTAATGGGACTCAACTTATATTTGAAATGAATGGTGTCCTTCTCCAAATGAATCATGTGCTAGATGATATTGGTGTCATAAGTTTTTAGGTCACTATACTCCCATGCAAAGACATCACCAAACTCTTTTATTAGGCTACAAAATTTAGAACTATGACCAGCAGTCAGCCCAGTGGATAGATTTATCAGTTTTGGATGGATTTGGCTTCCTATGTTTTTCTCTTGGATAGCTAGATCTAGCTCTTTTTTGGAAATCTTGAAAGGGATCTCATTGTGATCAAACAACTCCTCTAGTGGTACTAGATCTCGGGGTATGTAGTTGCTAGGCAATTGGACAATGTTCTGCTCAGCCACTTTATCTTTTAACTTGAGTTGTTTGGATTCCTCCATGTTTAGGTTTTCCTGGTATATGTGTATGCTAGAGAATTCATCTACTAACTGAAGGAATTTACTCAGCTCCTCATCATTCTCAAACACCCTCCAAAATTTTACATTGTCTAGTAGAGAGGGTCTATACTTGACTTGAACATCATAGTTGAGCTTAGGGGGTAAAGGAGGAATAGACAAACTTACAGAGATATCAAGGGAATTAGCCATGTGATTGAAATCCCTAGGAATATATGACAGTTCAAAAAACATAAAGGAGCCTTTGAGTTTGCATACCTTGTCCCTGCAGGCCTTCAATCTAATATTTTTTGTCTAAAAAGTGTTGTTGACCTGCTATATGATGAGGTCTGCATCTCCAAAAATATTCATGCACATGATCCCCATCTCCTTGGCAGCTTTAAATCCTAGTAGCAAGGCTTCATAGTCTACTATGTTGTTAGTGGTTTTAAAATCAAGCTTATAAGATAGGTGAATGTTTTCCTTAGATGGGGAGATCAATACTACATCTGCACCTGTTGAGATTTGAGTGCTAGCCCCATCAAAATACATGGTCCATATTGTTGTTGTTACTTCTTCGGGATGCTAATAGGTGGGCTTAGTGAGCTGAGTTGATGTTTGTTGAGTATCATCTATTTGCAAAATGCAAGACTCAAAATCAGTGTCCACTGCATAGATGGCATGATTCACTGAGTAGCTCTTCTTGCTTATAATGTATGCTACCTGATTTTCCATGTACAACCTCTTAGTCTCCCCTCCAAACATGGGAATGGTGGCATATGTGAGATCCATCTAAAGGGTGCCACCTAGTCTTCTGCTCCATGACTGAGACAGCAAGAGGCCAAATTTTGGAGGGATGTCAGCCACTACAATGTCCATCACGATGCTTTTCAAAGGTAGCTGAGTTAGGTTCACAAAAAGGTCTTTGATGAGGCCCAAGCACTTGACCTTCCTGGATTCAAAGGAGAATAAATCATGGTAGGGCTTGGTGATGTTGAGGCCAAGCTCATCCATCACAGCCTTTGGCATTAGGTTATGAGAGGCTCCTGAATCCTGCAGACATTTATGGAGGATTTTATCATGGATGTTCAAGGATATATAGAATTGTGGGAAGGAGTCCTTTAGGTTTTCGATCATGGGGGCCAGGGTTACAATAGGCTTACAATCTTGTAGGTTCACAAAGTTGGTGTCAATGTGCACCTTGGGATGAAGGGAATTCAGAATGGAGGACTTGAATGCATCATTTTTAATTAGCTTAATTAAAGGGAAAGGGATTTTCAATTTTTGAATTTCAGACTCAAGGTTGAAAGAATAATGGAGCCTATCTAGAAATATTACCTCATGGGTTGTCAGTTTGAGTTGGACTTGACCAGGTGTGGCTGAAGGTCCTAGTTTCTGCAATGCTTTGGATGTGACAACCACCTTCTTTGGTAAAACAACAAACTTTCTAGCTGGTGCAACAGGCTGCTTGACAGGTAAAACATTTTTCTTGTGAGGAGTAACCAGTCTAGACCTCAGATTGTAACCTCTCTGACCATCAGCCTTATAGACAGCCTCTTCAGTGACCTGCTCATCAATTAGGGCTTCCTCATATTTTTCCTATGTCAGAAAAGAATAGTCCACCTCATCCTCCATGCGGTGGATGTTGTCTTCAGCTTCTCCTTCTTCTTCAATGAAATTTTGGCTCTTCTTCCAATATAACATTTTGAAATGGATCTCTTATCCTCTGCCCTTCCCCTTGATTCCTCTCCCTTATAAGAATTTGAACTTGGGGGTTTCCTCTTCTATAAGGAACAAAATTTGGGTTTCAAGGAGCAAAGTCACTTAGCCCTTTACCTCTCACCGGTAGAAGTCCTTGGTCCTTCAATTTATACATTTCAACAGTCAGGTTATCTAAAAGTTTGGTCATTTTGTCAATATTTTTCTTTGATGCAGAATCCCCACTAGAGTCTGCTGGGTTCTTTTTCCTGTCTATCTTCCCTTTGACCTTCTAAGATGCGAGAATGTTTAACTCTACCTCCAAGGCAGCATCCTGCATGAGTGATAAGGAGATAGACTTCCTTTCTCTGAGAAGTAGGCAAAATTCAAGGTCAAAGGCATTTTCATAAGCTATCCTAGCTGAGGTATTAGTGGGATTAATTTTGGTGGGGATCTTGCTGTACATGTTGTTGAATCTCTTGGTAAAGTTGGAGACAGACTCCCCATTTTCTCTTTTCAGGTTGTTGAATTCTGTGATATAATAGAGGTGGTCTCTCCTCTCTCCCCAATTCTTTAGTAAAATGTCATCTAGGGCCTCTATTCCTGCCACTGACCCAACAGGTAGTTCCTTGAACCACTTTCTAGCCTGACCATTTACGCTTTGCACAAAAACCCTCATCTATGCATCTTCTTGTTGTATGTTAATATTTTTAGCATAGCTGTAAAAATCCTCTAGATGTTCTTCAGCAGTGAAATCCCCTTCCCCTATAAACTTAGGCATATACTTGAGATAATCCCCAGTACGCATGGCTGTGAGAGGATTTGGCTAAATTAGGGGTGCATACCTAGCTACCAGGATCCTTTCCATCTTGGTCAATTGAGGGGTAGCCATATTAGAAATGGGAATGGAAAGGGTTGAGGAAGGCAGCACTGATGGAGATACTTGCTGAGAAGGTGGTGGTATACTTATCCCAGTGGAGTCACCATGGATTGGATCTTCACAAGCAATAGTGCTTGAAGATGCCCAACCCCTATATTTTTTTGATGTATCTAAAAATTCCCGAGAATTAAGAATTTCAGTAGAAGAAATAATAGTAGAAAGATTTCTTGAAATACCTGACGTAGATTTTTGTGTAGCACTGCTGGTCTGTCTTAGTAAAACCCTATATTTCCTCAAAATTTCTTCTGGATCTAAAACTGGTGTTTCTGGTCACCCCTTAGGGTTTTCTCTAGTACTTGGTCTTCTTGAAGCCACCTTATATCAATGGAGTCACCAGATAGATGATTACAACTATAATAGTGTCCAAGCTTTGTCTATCATCAAAGCATGGATCTATGTCATCCCCCAGGGAAGCTGAGATTCAGTCTCCTCTACCTGGAAAAGACGCCAATTTGTTATCTCTCTAGGAAACTCCTCTAAGTAGTAGCTCGATGATGCCTGGTAACTTACAATGTATTTATGGTTTTCTGATATGGATCAAGTCAATTGACCTATATAACCTTTTCACTCTCAAGGCATGCATAAAACTCACTCATTTACAAGGATTTTAGTTACTATTGCTCAGAAGTTCAAGAATAGGGTGCAGGGATGGAGAACGCACCAAGCTGGTAGACTTACATACAAAACACATGCATATAAATGGCTAAATCTTGATGAGGATGGTATTTATCAATCAAATCTCACTAACAAACCAATAGTATGATAGCTATCAGCTTTTTAATCAATCTAAAAATGACCTAAATACATATTTAGGCATAAATATAGTAAAGAAAGAGATGATGGCTGAATAGATCACAACAAAAGAGCTTATATCATGAACAAGTAAAATGAGAAGTGTGAAAGCATTATCGGCTTCTAAATCCCTGAATTTGAACCATTATTATAAAATCGATCTTAGGCTTTATAGCCTTCTACAAAAAGTATAGATTCTGAAACTTCGATCTGTTTTCACAAAAGTACTCAAAAGTGATAGTTTTTTCAAATTAGGGTTTCAAACCCTACCTAACTATTTGTCTAACTATGACAAATATCTAGTTCACTGAGTGAACATTAAATAATTGAAGTAGTTGCTAGTGATCACTGCTATTGGTCCACTATAAATTTGCCGCCAAAAGCCAGTGTTTTGGCGGTTAACTGATGTGATCTTTCTTGCTTAATCTGTCAGAATTTTCTACCCTACCACTCCTGTCGGTGATCGGAAGCTCTAACCTCTAACCCATTGGAAACTCAAGAATGAATGCTGCCATAGTGTCGATGATTCAAATGATTAATATTCTTAGCATCGGTGATCGAAACCCCAAGACTGAACGTATCGACGCTTTCAATCACTATCTTGTCGGTGATTGGAACCTCAAGCTACTAATGATCAGAGCTTTACACCTGAACGTTGCCACATTATCGGTGCTTTAAACCACTAGCTTTGTTGTCAATGATCAGAGGCTCTAGATACTAAGGATCGAGGCTCTACATCTGAGTGCTACCGTAGTGTCGGCATCTTACATCATTAATGACTAATCTTCTCAGCATCAGCGATCGGAACCCCAAGACTAAATGTATCAGTGCTTTTAATCACTAGCTTGTTGGCGATCGGATGTTGTAATCACTAACGCATTGGAACCTCAAGACTGAATGCTTCCGCAATGCCAGCACTTTAAACCACTAGCTTCATGATCGACAATCGGAGGCTCTAGACACTATCTCATCGGAGCTTTGTACCGAAACACTGCCGCAGTGTCGGCGTCTCAAACCACTAACATCACGATCAGAACCTCAAGCCACTAGACTCTTCATCGGCAATCAGAACCTTAGACCACTAATGATCGGTGATCAGAACCTCAAGCCACTATTGCATCAAAAATTCAAACCACTAGATTCTCCATAGTGGTGGCGACATAGAGGAATAAATCTTCGAAACGTCGGCGTCGTAGAGGATTAGACCTCCAACCTGATGTCAAAAATAAAAATTTCGGGCGAGCTTTGTATTTTGTCATACACCAGAATAAGATTCGTTGAGTAAGAAACCATTTCCATCACATGTATCCAATGCCCATCTGTGTCTTTCCATAGAAGTCTTTGAATGACTCATTTCATATATAATATTAGTTTTTGGAGCTCTTATTGCACTTGCGTAATTTTCCCAAGCTTGTCACTGTAGTGAAAAAATTGAGGGGGAAATTTTGCTGTTCTTTTGGTGGTCAGTGTATATGTTGCGCTCCTTCTTAATTTGTTGAAGACAACCCTTTTTGGTGGCTAATGAGATGTTTTGAGCCTCGGCTAAGCCACCAAAATATATAACTTGTGAAATTTTTACCCAAATAAAAAATAGAGGCTTTCAAACTGTCAGTGATATTCATATCCTTCATTGCATAAGTTAAATTCTTCATACTATCAAAATAAATTATCTTGGGAGATAACACACCTTTTGATCTTTCTATCGATCTCCTGGCTTCATGTCAAGTCATGTGCCAAGGGGTTATCCAATATCTTCCCAGTAATGTCCTTCTTTCCTTCCTGTGTGACCTCTAGAGCAGTAACTACCTTAATAGAAAGTTGCGATCCAATGTCTTGGAACTCATTTAACTACTCACTGCGCTTTCGGTGTCTCTCCTGAGCATTTTCGACGCGCTGCTACAACTCCTTCAGCTCTGCAGTATTGATAATTTGAACAACCGATGGAATTGTTCTCAATGCCATTTTCAATGTCTCCAGCTACCCTCTGCTTCCTGTAACTACTTGGTCATTTGTGCTAACTGCTCATCCTAGACGACACTACCCCAAAATTGAATCATTGCTTCAGTAACCTTCTTTGCTACTTGCTCCATCTCTTCTAATTGTGTTTCCACATCCTCTATGGCTCTCTTTCTTTCAACAACTTGTCCAGGTCATCTGTCTAGATGCACCAGAGCATTCAAATCTACATTTTCTCACTGCAACTGTGAGATGGGAAATCCAAACCATTTTTCTTTCTCTATTACATTTATTTTTTCAATGCTCTCGTAGACATACCGATAGGCCTCCGAAACTGCCTCTTGCAACCACACACTATGATCCTGAATCTGGACCTTCTCTACTACTAGTCAGTCTTTCTTCTTTTTCAATGTTGTAATATCGTCAGTGCTTGTTGCCATCAACTCCTCTTATGCTTTCTTTAATGATTCAACCTCCTTTTGTGCTTCTTCTTCCTTCTCCTATGATCACTGAAACTGACCGCTGATGCTATGCTCTCTATTGGCCAACTCTTGGTTGACGACTCTTTGCATATGCACCAACGTCTATGTGGAGATTGCATTCCTGCAACTGCTGCAGGGAGGTATTCAAATCCTCAATGCTATTCAAGGGAATTTGAACATTCCCAACTTGTGTCCTAGTGCAGAATGAGCCAAAGTCCCACCTAGTTGCTCCCTCTATCGCTCTTTTAAAAAATCATCATATAAAGGATCAAGTTTTGTTCTTACCTCCATAAACCCATATTCTGGTGATTTCTTCATTTCCTTTGTTGCCGTGTCTATTGCATCTATAACTGCCTTGAAAAGTCGATTAACCTGTGCCTCCATTCTTGACGCTGCGCTACTGGTTGCACCCTACTCCTGGTTCTTCTTTGTTCTTGGACTCTTCAAATGCACACTTCACTTCTCGGTTAGTGGGTGTCTCTATTGACAATTCCTCATCGGAATCATGGTGACTTTGCTAGTCATCCTTATGCATGGGATCAACAGGTGTGTCCATCTAGGTCCTGTCGATACTTCTTCCAAATTGACCGGTCCTCTCCAATCATTAATGGTTGCTTCCAAATCTGCATCAGACAATTTGTAAGGTTTCGACAACCATTGCTTATCTAGGTCACACTACACTTGTAAATGAATGGCCTGTGGGCCAATTGCAAATTGAGCAATCCTTTGATACTTTGTCACACATTCCTTGGATAACCGCTGAACCTTCACAACTACTGCATGCAATGATTCCCAATAGATTCAAAATTGGACCACACAGTTCTTTATTCTTTTAGGTTCCCTTACTTTTGACCGCTTCTACCTCCATACCTTCATAATCAACTAGCTCCATCCAAGCCATAAGAGCGATCAAGATAAATAACTGACTATAGGTAAATGATCGCTCTCCCTCCTGAACTGCTACTATATCCTTGACTAACTAGTTCATTAGAAAGAGTGACCAATTCATCTCTACACCCTTTGCACATTGTTTTGTACACACAATCACCCCCGAGTTACATTGAATGGGATGATTCTTCCTAACCACTTTGCTGGCCAATATTCTTGCTCCGATGTGCACTGCCTGGTCATTGATGCTGTCGATGTAGTAATCCTTCTCCTTGGGCTGCAACCGACACCTCCTCTTTAACCTTGCTGCAAGCCTCTTGTCATCATCCTTTCCTCTAAAGTACTGTGAGGGTTTTGGCCCATCCTTAGGTAGCACCATGATGTCTGAGATCAATTGCACCATGACTATGACCGATGTGTCCAACCACAAATTTCCTTCATGAAAACGGGCTAAAAGCTACTTTACGTTGACATTTTCCTCATTTAGCCACCCAAAATGTGGCATGTTAATCAACCCCAATGATCCCACTTTATTCATCCCACATGCTCAGTCTTGTAGAATGTGTTCGATTGGGTCACCTCCTACCGCTACATTGGAAAATATGGTTCCTTCATGATGTCCTCCAATGTGAGCAAGTCATGGTCATCGTATTTCATTTGCATCAGCGTAGGCATGATGTCTGCGGTGCAAACCATCCCTTGTTGTATCACCACCATTTTTATTGGGTACTTCTGATTCTTAGTGAACTTTCTGAGCTACACACCAGGCTGAGAGGGTGGTCTATACCTAGGGATATCTTCAATGGACACCCTTGCACGAGATACGGACTCTACAACACCTGAGCTCAATGGACCCATATGTGCAACTCCCTCCTCTTGTGCTCTCACAGACATTCTAGTCTTCCTCTTCTTTGGCGCCAGGGAGCTAGGATTCTGTCCCTTCCTCTTCTTCTTCGGTATCAACGATGATCCTATCGTCATACTTACTACTTCTTCCTTAATGATTACCGCGCCAGCTGGTAATTCTCTCTCACTCGAAACCTCAACCATGATAGGTTCACTCTACATGCCACACTAGTGCCCCACAAATATCAATGGGATCTCAACCTCACTTAGACACTCAACTACACTCACTGCAATTCTACTCTGCAACTCAACTCACCAATTCGCACTGTGCACAATGGTGTCTTCCGACCGCATCCAACCCATTTTTATAGCATCAAGTCCATCCTTTACCCATTGCGATCTTCTGTTGCATCAGTGGTAGTCTGGCATGATTTAGCAATGCTACAATGAACCATTCCTTATGTTGAATGTCTCTCATATCAAATCTGACTCTTGCCATTAATGTCTTAAATCGTTGATCAAAATACCAAACAGTCTCATTTGGATACTACTTAATTTCCTTTAGTTTTATAATGTATTGTGCTTTAGACTTTGGTTTTCTGAATTATTCAATTAATCCTCTTCTGACTTCGACCAATGTCTTTGTTGGTGTCCCTATAGGAACTTGTACAAATTTCATGAACCAATCCAATGCATGATCCCGAAGGGTTGTTGCCAATTGACCCTTCTTATTGTCATCATCCACAGTTTGTCTGACAGTCCATACCGCCTCACATATGAACCAATATTGCTTTGTATCCTCAGTTCCATTTCCATTAAAAAAAGGTAACTTCTCATCATCGCCCACCATCCTGGGCCTTCTTTCTAAATTCATTGATATGCTACTATTAGAGTGTTACTGGAATGTTGGACAAGTCGGTGTTGAACTTGCATTTCTTCCTGATCATGATGTAGTGCATGGAGGTGTGGGTATGTTGCTACTGGGGATTGATGTTGCTTCTACCCTGGGCATATTCTAGTCATCCTCATTGTCACTGTAGGGTTGCTTCATCTCATGTGATCTTCCTTCGCGGTCTTGTGTTCCGATTGCAGCAGGACCTTCCCCTATCCTCTGCCTCTTCTCTTGTCAAAACCTTAATCCTCATCTCATAAGACCACTTTATTCCTAGGATTCCCTCATAGTATCATCATTACTTGCACCCATCTACCGTGTATCATTCCATTAGTTTCCCCCATTTATTCATGGTATCCATAGCCCCCGCACACCAGAGTTCTACTACTCGAGGTGCATCTTCAGTATGCCTTTTTCACAGACGATCATCTTAATTGAAAATTGCAAATACAATAAGAACCTACCTCTCAGTCCATTGAAAAGTTTCCTTTCTGCTTCATTATAGGATTTAGTAGTATCAACCATGAACTCAATGATATATCCTTTCAAGTTACTGTCCATCCCTACTTCAATAGCTTGCGATGCTTTGTTGTCGGTTTCCTGCAACTCCTAGATCAACTCAAGGGTTCAAGACGTTGGCTCACCTTCGTCAAAATTTGTCTTGTGATAGGTGAATCATGCAAACCACTCATACAGTATGATGGGAAATTCAGAGAAAAAATACTCATGTGGACCGTCGTGTATGTACCATGCTAGCCACTTGTCCGTTGCCAGTCTAGGGTTTTGATTTTCTTTCTCAGTGAACTTTCGCAACTTCTGGTTAAACCAATATTGAATTTCTGGTCTCCTCAGATGCCACAACATGTCCTCCCTTTAGTCGCATCAAGGTATTGACAATGGAACCATTTTTTGACACAACCTCAGTCAACAAAACTGGTTGACAGGGGTTCCCACTCTATCGACGCCCAAACCACCATGATCTCCATGAGCACCAGCCCAAACAATTTTTACCCCATGTGGCAACAAACATAGAGTGGATGAAGTCTCACCCAAGATGTTCGAGGGATATATGACGGAAACAAGTTTTCTATAGAAAGAGAGAGGACCATGTGCATCTACTTATTAACTTAGCACAACATTAAAAGATCTGATCATTCAACTTGTGCATTAATATAACCATATCATCCATTTAACAGACCGTACCATTATACCAGAACAACAATAAACACATTGATGCACAAATGGATCTAACAGAATGACATCATTAAACATAAGGAAACATCGCATCATTTATATATCCATGTCCCAGGTATTCATTGCACTCATAATAAAATCATAGAAGAAAGTAAAACAGGGTAAAAAAAAAGGACACAATGATCTAGCTCAATTTTCGTCATGTCATATTAGTTCTGCACAAAATCACATATTCTCCAAAACAGTTCATAGATCAACAAATCTCAATTCATGCATATTTCTTCCTTGATGCACTAACTCATTGATTGACATCTAACACTTGCAAATCTACAACTACTTATAGTCTTGTGCCTTTACATTCATGGTCCACTTAACTAACTTTCTAAATAACTCTTAACTGATTCTACAAAAGAGTGACCAACATCCGCACAATGTGGTCCAAAGCTACAAAAGATGGCACAAAAACACATAAAATATTCCATTTTCGTCTTGCGCGCCATCTTCCACTTGCATAGTGTCTTTGACCTTATGCAACATTCATGATGATGCACAATTAATGTATCCCAAAACCGTCTACCAACAGGACCCCAACACAATCTTGTGGATCGTCCTCGAGCCACGTTAGTTGGACATGGTGTACTCATTGATCTTGATCTTGAAATATTCATACTGGGGAGTAATCTCCTTCACCTGCCCTTTTATCTTTTCAGTGATCTCTTGGTTTCCTATCAAGTCATGCGCTAAGGGGTGCTTCGTTATATTCCCAGTAATCTCCTTCTTCCCTTCCCGTGCATCCTCTAGAGCATCAACTTCCTTAACAGAAAGCTACGCTCCACTATCTTGGAACCTATCTAAATGCTCACTACGGTTCTGTTGTCGCTCTTGAGCCTTTCCAACCCACTGCTGCAACTCCTTTGGCTCTGTGGACCTAGTAATATGAAGATCTGGTGGCATTGTTCTCAATTCTATTTTCAATGTTGCCAAATGCCCCTCTGCCTCTTGCAACTGCTTGGTCAGTTGCGCTAACTTCTCGTCCTAGAAAATGCTTTGCCAAAATTGCGTCTTTGCATCAATAACCTTCTTTTCTTCCTGCTGCATCTCTTCTAATTGTGTTTCCACATCCTCTATGGCGCTCTTCCTTTCATCAACTTGTTTAGGTGGTATTTATGGATGCACCAGAGCATTCAAATATGCATTTTCTCACTGCAACTATGTGATGAATTCTCCATGCCATTTTGGTTTCTCTACTATATTTATTTTTGCAGTGCTCTCATAGACATATTGAAAGGCCTCTGAAACTACCTCTTGCAACCACACACTGTGATCCCAAAGCTGGACCTTCTCAACTACTACTTAATCTTGCTCCTTTTTCAATGTCGTAATCTCCTCCCTCAACTCCTCTTGTGCCCTCTTCAATGATTCAATCTATTTTTGTGCTTCTTCTTACTTCTCCCGTGATCATAGAAACTGAATGTTGATGTTCTGCTCTGTATCAGCAAAATCCTGGTTGGAGAATATTTGCATATGCCCCAAAATTTATGTGGACAGCACATTGATTTCGATAGACAAGTCCTATAAATTTTGTAGGGAGGTATTCAAATCCTCATTGCTAGTCTCAATCATAGTCGTGGGAATTTGAGCATTTTGAACCCAAATCCCAATGCAGATTAAGCCAAACTCCTACCTATTTGCTCCCTATGGTGCTCTATTCAAAAAAACATCATACAAATAATCAAGTTTCATTCTTACCTCTGCAAACCATCTTGCAATGATTTCTTCATTTCCTTGCCATGTCTTTTTCATCTGTAACCTCCTTGACAAGACGATTAAAATGCGCCTAGATTCCTGACACTGAACTACTAGTTGCACCCTACTCCTGGTGCTTCTTCATCCTGGAATCTTTAAATGCATGCTTCACTTCCGGGTCAGTGGGTTTCCTTATCGACGATTCCTCATCAGACTCATGGTGACTTTGCTAGTCATCTGTATGCATGGGATCGACAAGTGCATCCATCGGGGGTCTTGTTGATACTTCTTCCAAAATGGTCATTTCTCTACATGCCACAGGCCAATCATTAACAATTGATTTGAACTCTGCATCAAACAATTGGTAAGGTGTCGACAACCATTTCTTGTCTAGGTCACATTGTGCTTGCATGTGAATGGCATGTGGGATGATTTCAAAGTGAGCAATCCTTTGATACTTCATCACAGCTTCCTCAGATAACTGCAAAAACTTCACAACTACCGCCTATAGTGTTTCCCAATAGATCCAAAATTGGACTGCAAAGTCCTTCAATATTTTAGGTTCCCTTACCCACCAGAGATTTTGGTAACGTGCACCCTTATAACTTTTGACATCTTCTACCTTGATGCCATGAGAGTCACCTGGCTCCATCCAAGACACAAGTGCAATCAAGATTAATAACCAACTATAGGTAAACAACCGCTCTCACTATTGTACTGCTACTGTGTCCTCCACCAACTGGTTCATTAGAAAGAGCGACCAGTTCATCTCTACTCCCTTCGCAAATTGCTTTGCGCATGCAATCACTCCCAAGTTACATTGAATGGGTTGATTCTTCCTAACCACTTTGCTGGCCAAGATTCTTTCTCCGATGTGCACCACCTGGGCATTGATGCTGTCGATGCAGTAAGCCCGCTCGTAGCGCTACAACCCATACCTCTTTTTTAACCTTGGTGCAAGCCTCTTGTCATTATTCTTTTGTCTAAATTACTATGAGGGGTCTGGTCCATCCATAGGAAGCCCCATGATGTCTGAGATCAATTGAATTGTGACCATGACTAGTGTGTCCAACCACAAAGTTCCTCCATGAAAATAGGCTAAAATTTTCTTTACGGTGGCATTTTCCTCATTCAGCTACCCAAAATGCGGCATGTTAATTAACCCTAATAATCTTGCTTTATTCATCCCACGCGCCCAGTCCTGTAGAATGCATTTGATTGGGCCGTCTCCTACCACTACCATTGGAAAATATGGTTCATTCGTGAAGTCCTCTAGTGCGAGAAAGTCACGGTCATCATATTTCATCTGCATCAGCATAGGCATGATGTCTGTGGTGCAAAACATCCATTGTGGTATCGCCGACATTTTTATTGGGTACTTATGATTCTTGGTGAGCTTTCTAGGCTATGCACCGAGATGACAAGGTGGTATATACATAAGGATATCCTCAGCACACACCCCTACATGAGTTACTAACTCTAAAACACCTGAGATCGATGGACCCGTCTGTGCAACTTCCTCCTCTTGTGCTCTTGCAGATGTCCTAGTCTGACTCTTCTTTGGCACCGAGGAGATGGGATTCTGTCTCTTCCTCTTCTTCTTTAGTATTGATGATGATCCTATCAGCATACTTACAACTTATTCCTCAATGATTACCAAGATAGCTAGTGATTCTCTCTCACTCAAAATCTCAACACTGATAGGTTCACTCTGCATGCCGCACCAGTGCCCCACAAATATCAATGAGCATTTAACCTCACTTAGCAACTCAACTACAATCAATGCAATTCTTCTCTGCAATTGAACTCTCTAATTCACATTGTGCACAATGGTGTCTTCCAACTGCATCCAGTCCATTTTTATAGCATCAATTCAATCCTTTACCCATCATGACCAAATCAACATAATTGGATTCACCTCATCATGACCAAATCAACATAATTGGATTCACCTCATCATGACCAAATCATATATTAACTGCCCAAATCTGTCATCGATTATATCAATCCAACGAGCGGATCCACCATCAATACGCGTCGCTTCAACAAGCACCATTGGTTAACTACTTTAGCTGTCTACATTTATTGCTGATTTTACTATGTCACGACCCTGTGGCTGTCGTGACAAACCTTCCTAACTGTGCTACTGACTCCCCTTTTTAGATTTTTATCATTCAAGCTAGCATTATGATCTTAGGATCTTTAACTTATAGAATAACATGCACAACAATAAACAAAAGAGACAAGAGACACAAAGAATTTTCCTTGGGGAAACCATAAAGGAGAAAACCCCATAACTTCCTCAGAGATAGAATCAGCACCAAAAGTAAAACCCAAAAACATAAAGATGATCTCCTGATAGCAGTAGTCTCTCTCTTGTCCCAACAATTTCTCTCTCTCACTCATGTGCCCCAATGAATGAGTGTGTGTGTGATAAATAGAGAGGCTCACTCTCTATTTATATTCTTTTATCCACTTGAAACCCACTCCAACATGTCGGCCTCACTTAACAATTACTTACTAGAGCTGACATCTCTAGGAGTGTCTAATAAACCTAGTGCCCCACAACTTGTGGGGAATTTCCCTCCTCCGATAAACAAGGAGGGTTATCCTTAACACAATGGTGGGGACTATTGCCCTCACTTACAATGACTCACCTAGGGTCAAATTCTCTAGGATATTCTAATAACCCTAAGGCCCCACAACTGCGGGGACTTTAACCCTTGACCAATAGGAGGGTTACCCACAATGACTAGACATGACTTGTTTACATTATTGAATCTCTCGATAGGAAAATCGTGGCATGACATGACTCAAATAAATTACAGACACATCCTAAAATAAACATCGGGTTACAATACATAAGAAATACAAGTGAATACATTCTGAAGTTACAATTACATCAACAGTCCCTCTTAACTAGGAAGGTATTCTCTCGACACAATTTATCGGCACAAGTCTTCTTCTTTATATCATCTGGATCATCCTCGAGTCCTCATCATCTTCAAGTCATCTTCATCTTCAAGTCATCTTCATCTTCATATCTGGATCATCACTCGAACTGGATCATCACTGGAACATCATCACTGGATCTGGATCATCACTGGAGCATCATCACTGGATTTGGATCATCACCGCTGGATCATCATCACTGGATCATCACAGGTGCTATCTCATGATTCTTCTCATCACAGGAAATTCTACAGAGCTAGCCCTTTTTCATACTGGGTGTAGGCCTAGCCTCCATGTAGGTCTTATTCAGTGCTTATATCTGACCCTAAGTCACAATGGCCCATCCAGCACTTACATCTGACCTTGACTCATCAGAAAGGCACACCCAACACTCACATCTATCCATGAGAGGAACTTAATACCCTCACCATGTTAGAATGGCCCAGCCCTTACATATGACCATGGAAGGAACTTCATCCTCTCACCATGTCAGAATGGCCCAGCCCTTACATCTGACCTTGAATCGTCATAATGGCTTAACACTGACATCTGACCTTGACTCACCAGAATGGCCTAGCCATTACATCTGACCTTTGACTCATCAGAATGGCCCAGCTCTTACATCTGACCTTGACTCGTTAGAATGGCCCAGCCCTCACATCTGACCTTGACTTATCAGAATGGCCCAACACTCATATCTGATCATGTGAGAACACATCCCATAGTCATATTAGAATGGCCCTCAGTCCCAGACTGAGATTTCCTAGTAACTGACTAGGTTCCTCCATTCTCCTAGAGAATGGCATTAACCCTTATATCTAATTAAGTGGGAACTAATCCCTCAATCACATCAGAATGGCCATGCACTCACATCTGATCATGTAGGACTACATCTCATAGTCATATCAGAAAGGCCCTCATTCCTAGACCGAGTATTCCTAGTAACTGAATAGGAACCTCCATTCAAAGAATGGCAACAACCCTTATATATTATCATGTAGGAACCAATCCTACAGTCATATCAGAATGGCTCAACACTCATATCTAACATGGAAGGAACCAATCTTCTCACCATGATAGAATGGCTCAGCCCTTACATCTGACCATGGAAGGAACCAATCCTCTTACCATGTCAGAATGGCTCATGGACTCATCACTTCCCCTTGGAAGGAACCTCAATCTGGAGAACACCAAGCTTCTCCCTGAAGTACTCAAACTTCACTATGGCTAATGTTTTTGTCAACACATCATCTATTTGTTTGTCCGGCGCAACATACTAGAGCTTCACTGCTCCTCTCTGCACCATATCCCTGATATGGTGATATTTGATCTCAATATGCTTTGACTTGTCATGGAACACTGGGTTCTTCGACAAATTCACACAACTTTGGTTGTCGCAATATATACAAGTAGCATCCAATTGGAGATCAAATAAATTAGAGAGTAGCTTCCTTAGCCATACTACCTCACAACTAGCTGAACAAGCTGTGACATACTATGCTTCAGTTGTACTCAGTCCCACACAGGATGGCTTCCTACTAAACCAATAGATCACCCCTGATCTCATACTGAAGCAACACCCTAAAGTGATCTTCCTATCGATGGCATTGCCTGCCCTATTTGAATAAACATAACCCTCTAGGTTAATCTTCTGACTCACCTAATACTTGAGCCCATAATCAACTGTACCCCTCAGGTACCTCAGAATGTGCCTTGCAGTAATCAAGTGAACATGTCTCCGATCTGTCAGGAACTGGCTCAAGGTGTTCATAGCAAAGAAAATATCTAGTCTCGCGTTCGTCAGGTACATTAAGGACCCAATCATCTGATGATACATCGTAGTATCAACCGCTTTGGATGAAGCATCACTCAATAGCTTCAGGTTCGATGCCATAGGTGTAGTCATGGCTTTGCAATCCATCATCCCAAACCTCTTTAGGATCTCTACTACATACTTCCCTTGTCCAAGGAAGATTCCATCCACATTCTGCCACACCTCCATTCCTAGAAAATAGTGCATTGACACATAACAGGAGCATCATTGGTCTTCCACCTTCAACCTTGAAGCAAAGGTTGGAATCCTCTTTACTCTTAGTAAAGCCTAGAGTCATTAGTAATCTATCCATTCTGCAGTATCATGTCGAACCTCAGGATCTTCTGCAGTCAATCCCTATGAAGAATCATACTCCCGCTGTCTTCCACACTCTATGCACTGAAACATTTTGTACTGGAGTGACAAGTAGCTTCCTTTGCTACTAATATTCTATCTATCCATGTAGGATCACTGGATACAAAGATCCTCTATCTTGAACTTTTTCAAAAGTTCATCTCGTACCCATCTATGAGCTTTTTATCCTCTATCAACCTTGTAGCAAAGCTTCAAATCTTCATCAAGCTCATCATGTATGTGTTTCAACTCCCACTAGCTGCAAATGGCTGTTCGTAGTCTATGCCTTCTTTTCGTGAGAAGCCTCATGCTTCGAATCTTGCCTTGTATCCCACATTGTTTCCATCTACTGCATGATGGAACTATGAACTTTCCTTCATGTATGTATACTGCATCCTATACATCATTCTTCTTGAACTGGTCTTCCCTTTATTCTTGGTTACTTCTTCATGGCTGGAAGGTTATGCATCAATGATGTCGTTGCATTCGTCATATTATTTTTCATCTTGAACTTTTGTTACTTGTTCTTCGGAACAAGTCTCATCCTTCTTTTCTTGTAGGTGATTATGTACATGATCTTTCCTACAAGTCAAATTCATTAGTTGTATAGTTAGAAACATTTCATAAGGCATATTCATAATGGAAAATTCTTATGCATAAATATATGATCATGAAACTATTTTAGCCAATACAACATTAATTCGTATCTCACGGAAACTTTCTAGATGCCTTCCATCTCTACCAGGACAACATTGAGATTGTGCACTAATCCAATATGTCAGCAAAGAGGTTTCATTATAGATAAGTAGCAATGGAGATTTGTATAGCACCATGAGCTACTTACCCATCACATGCATATTAGTAGTATAATATCACTAATGCAAACATTCTATCAACTGAATATAAACAAATGCATAACAAAACAATATCATGAAATGACAATTGAATACTTATCTTTATTTGTTTCGTGGGTAGACTCCTTCTTGAGCCTTCATCTTTATCATCTTCCTCATTCATAATAGCATCGTTTCTTATCCAAATGCTAAGATGGATAAGAGGTTCTTCAATATTTGAGTTCTTCGTATTCCTCATCACTTGAGGGATCTTCTTTGGATGGTAAGAGCTTGATCTTCAGTTTCTCCCAATTTCTCTTCTCTTATTATGAGTCGAGCTTCTTCTTCTTCCTAGAGTCTGCTGAAAGTAATCACTTCCTTCTGGAAAAAATTTCTCACATGAATGAATCCCATGATCCTGGAAGGCCATTCAAGGTGGCTATCACCATTTCTACATTCTCCACTTCTTCTTCTACTGCTTCAAGTTGTTCTTTGATTTGAGAGACCCTTGTAAAGTATGACTGTATGGTCTCTGCATTCTGTATCTTCACATTCTTCAACCGGTTTCTTAAGGTCATATTCTGATTTATGTTCTTCCCTTCAAATAGATTGGTCAAGGAATCAAACATATTTGATGTCTTTATGGAATACACTTGTGGTACAAGGTGATCCGTGATTGAATCAACAATGATCTTTTGGGCCTTGAACAAGTTCTTCCGGTGTAAGGATTTTAGCCTCATCTCCCTCTGGAACTAGAACCTATCCACTCATGTGGGTGTCCAATTCATTTTCTTTAAAGAAATAATGTACTTCCATGTTTGGAATTTTTCAAATTCACCAAGCATATCATCAAGCTAATGTGATAGATCACTTTGAAATGAGAACTTCAAATGAAAATAGCAAAAGATTAGATCTTACCGATTTGAGGTGTCTGTCCTGGTTCCAGAGCTAGCTGATCTAGGGTTTGTCAGAGAAACCCTAATTTTAAAAACTTAGAATCTTTCAGATATGATTGGATATAAATATATATCTCTTTAATTTTAGCTGTCAAATTACTCCTTTTCTGAAAACAGTGGAAGGAAGCTCCCGAAACAGGAAGCCCTAGTTTACCAATTTATTCTCCAAAAATGCCTGATACTATTTTTGTGGTATCTCTGAACTTAATACTCCTATGTATTTGAAACTTCACACTAAGGTATCCTCTCCAGTCCCTGTTCCAACACCATATTTTTCATCAGAATTGGTTTCACCAATTGGTACTTATGATCATTTGCCCAAGGTGACCTGTTACAGGACTATTCAGAACAACGAATTTTTACGGACTTCCACGTGTCACTGTTTCATCTTATGTGTCTAAAAATTGGACCACATAAAGTACAGTCCTTGTCCTTTCTGTAAAATCTTCATAAATTTAATTTGTAACTTTGTAGCATAAGATATAGCAATTCTCCCCAAGTGTCCTATTTAGGAATGAATTATGGAAGAGGCTGGAACCCTAACTTGGAGGGATCATATATCCCAGAATATAGTGAATCAGGGGCTGAATTTTGGACATAGTGTAAATAAGTATTTTATATTCGTCCTGGGAAAGTATTAGCTCCTGAGCATTCTCCAATCTTGAGATATGGGGAATATACCAAAACTTATCAGTTTTAGTATTTTAGGGTTTTTCCAGCTCGGGGTCAAATAGGGTTTGACTTTCACAGAGCTATACCCAACGAAAAATATCAACCCAGGTCTCTAAAATTCGATTTTGATGAGGAGAGAATACTTATGTTGGGCTCACTCAAAAATTCCTCTTCTGTTAGAATCCCTAATTTCTCGCACCAAATACTAAAAATGTCCGAAATTGAATTCTGCTTCGACAGAAAGATGCGCCCTTCAATGGAGAGTCAGCCTAGCATACTTTTGTTTATGGATTGTGGAGAGAGACCCAAAAAGTAAGAATCCATATCTTCTGTATCTGCACAATGTCTTCTTCTTAGGTTATCTATGATACCATGTTATATTTCTATCTTTCAAGCTAGCATTATGATCTTAGGATCTTTAACTCAGAGAATAACATGCACAGCAATAAACACAAGAGACAAGAGACACAAAGAATTTTCCTTGAGGAAACCATAAAGGATAAAACCCTGTAACTTCCTTAGAGTTAGAATCAGCACCAAAAGTAAAACCCAAAAACATAAAAATGATCTCTCGACAACAATAGTCTCTCTCTCGCCCCAGCAATTTCTCTCTCTCACTCATGCACCCCAATGAGTGAGTGTGTGTGTGTGATAAATAGAGAGGATCACTCTCTATTTATATTCTTTATTTCACTTGAAACCCACTCCAACATGTCGACCTCACTTAACAATTACTTACTAGAGTCGACATCTCTAGGAGTGTCTAATAACCCTAGTGCCCCACAACTTGTGTGGACTTTGCCTCCTCTGATCAACAAGGAGGGTTATCCTTAACACAATGGTGGGGACTATTTCCCCAACTTACAATGACTCACCTAGGGTTTAATTCTGTAGGATAGTCTAATAACCCTAGGGCTCCACAACTATGGGGACTTTAATCCTTGAACAATAGGAGGGTTACCCATAATGACTTGACATGACTTGTTTACATTATTGAATCTCTCGATGGGAACATCGAGGCATGACATGACTCAAATACATTACAGACACATCCTTGAATAAACATCGGGTTACAATACATAAGAAATACAAGTGAATGCATTCAAAAGTTACTATTACATCAACACCCCTACCTGCACATCCACTTCCTTCTGGCATGCCATCCTTCCATCCATGCTTCCTATCATCAAATTTTTTTTTACTTCATTGTGTAGTACCTTAAGCATTTCACGGATCTTGGCCCATACTATAGGGCTTCATCCTGCTACCATTCACTAACTTTGACAACATCACACCATCTAATTGTTATAGTTGAATTTAACGTCTTGAAGTAATGGAATTAACAAGATATGGACCTATCCAATGCATCGATAACTTATCTGGATGCTTCATGAACTTGTTGTATTACAACAACGCCAAGTCTCTTTGCTGAAAATGTTTGTTCTTTATATGTTGATCATGCCAAGATTTTTGTTGATCCTTTCCAATGCACTGGTGAAACCCTGCAACAAGGCGATCTTCCTTGGGATGCACCAACTACTCCACTCATTCCATAGACATGAATGCCTCTTTCCCATACATGAATTTGAATGGTGTCTGTCCTGTCAATCTCTTGCAAGTGGTGTGATATGCCCACAAGATGGCTGGAATATTCAAGTCCTACTCATCGCAGTTGGTGGTGCATACCTTCGTCAGCGCATTCTCCAACACCTTGTTGAACACCTCTATTGTCCCATTCACTTGGGGATGATATAGGGTACTCTTCTTATGTTGTATATGAAGCTCTTCTGTCAATGCACTAATTGTGTGATTGATGAAATGAATCCCCTGTTCGCTCATCAATATTCTTGGGAACCCAAACTAAGTTACAATTTTTTCAAACAAGAACCTCGCTACTATCGTAGCAGTGCAATATTCAACATGTGTGGCCTTCACCCATCGTGTTAAATAGTATGTTGTTGTAATGATGTATCATGCACCAATTCTCTTTCTAGGTGGGTTGATTGGTCCCACAAAATCCACCACCATTTTTTCAAATGGCTACAAAGTCACCTGTACCAATGACATCTCGTCCCTCCTTGATGGTTTTCTAGTTCTTTTACAGACATCATAGGTATGCGCATAATAAGTTACATCATTATGAAGAGTGGGGCCACTAAATACCCACGTGAAGCACCTTCCTTATAGTAGTATGACCTCTATAGTGTCCTCTAGAAACTCTCGCATGTGCCTCTGCCAGAATCTATCCTTGTTCATGCGGTAGGACACATTGCCGCAAGATCTCATACGGCCCTAGTTTATATAGTTTTCCCACATTGCCGCCTTTCACACACCTGGGTCATGTGGCAGAAATCTTCAAGCCACTCAGTGTGTCCTTGGGGGCAAGTCTCGAGTCAAGGCTGTCACCTTGTTCTTGACTCCTTTGTTTAGGCTCAACTCCTAATGAAGCCAAGGGGGGTAGACCCTATTAATTTACTAAGGCTAATTACTTAGTATGGTGATGTTAAACTGAATGAATTACTTAGGAGTTTGAAATTTAACCAAAAACAACCATAGATGACAAGATACAAAATGAGTGCACGAAAGCACAATGCTGAGATACAATATATATATATATATATATAGCAAGAAAATAACCAGTGCCTTAAAATGGAGTCAAAATAAAATAAATGTACTTGCATGTTCTTGGAGTGAATGTTTTGCAATTGCCTCTTGGTACATTTTAAGTTAATGTGAAATATGAGTTGATTAAAATTAGGCGAGGGGGTGGACTCCAGATATACCTGAGAGTACTTGAAGTATGTCCAAAACTAAACCTTCACGGCTACCCGTAAGGAATATGTGGGCTGAATGGATTCTCTAGGCCTATTGTTCATAACTCACCCATTAGGTTGTGATAGATATCGGCTCCACGAGGTCACTTTTCAGAAGTTCTCGCTTCCTTTGAGTATTTTTCCACCGTAATGGTTTGATCTAGGTGTTGTATTTTCACCTGATGGTTTGTCAATTTGGGAGAGTGAATCCTAATTATACTAGTCACTCAAAATCTTTTGATACATATTTACTGATTGGATGAACCACAACCAAGTGCAGAGCATATAGACCGGATTCTTGTCAATTTTAGTAAATTTTGAGATGGATGTTCTTGTTAAAAAGAAAACCCTCTAGGAACCTCTTTCAGTCCAAGTGGACCTCAATCGGGGAATCAAGGAGGGGTTGATTTTACTATGGTTACTGAAACAAATGATGATATCAAATGAAACATAAAAAGATAATCAAACCACAATTTTCTAATTATACTACCACGAACCTTTCTTCACCTTTCTGCTCAAAAGGAGGCTCTTGGGGTAAGTATTAAAGTTACTTTGAAACCAATAGAAATGGAATATGGAATTGATTTTAAATCAAATTATACTACCCTACATATTAATACTACGCTATATTGAAAAAAGATGAAGGAAAATAAAAAATGACATGGACGCAAATCCCCCCAGGGGAGATGGGGAATGGGCTCGAAAGAGCCTATTCAAAATTATTTTTATTACCAGTGGTTACAATATCAGAAACTGATCTAATTACTCTTTATTCTCATACAGAATGAAACCACGAGCTTACAAAGTGCAAAAATTAAAGATTTCAATCAAAAGGGGAGACCTCTGGGGGATTCATAAGGCCCAAAAGTCACTTTTGAGCAGTAGATCCTCCTTTTTTATGTTATAACTGATAAAAACCAACAATATTATTAGACTGAAATATTCCCAAAAGCACTCTGAAAGTACCTGTGGGTCAGCTTACTTTTAACTCAAAAAAAACCTATGTAAAAACTAGTTAAAACAGGTAAAAAGGGAACCAAGGACAACAAGATTTCCTTGGGACCTTGGCTTGCCTTTTAGGTAGCCAATATGATGTGCACTAATTTCTAGATTTATCTTTTATAATAGAAAATAGAAATCTAATGCATGTGAGCTACCAATTTTCTTTAAAATTCCATGCAAAAAGGACGATTTCCCTAAAGCTAGATCTAGAATGCTTATGCAACCTTTTAAGAGAAAGATCTAGACTATGGGATTTGAGAAGATAGATATGTGTTAAATTTACTTTTAAGATGATAGATCTAAACAATATCAAAGCTATGAACAAAGTAGCTGGTTAAAAGAATTTATTTTGAAGGAGGAAGAGGAGGAGAGAAATGCTGGTAGCCCTTACGATCCACCGTGGAGCTTTGAGGTGAAATGTCGAGGGAATATTCCTTTGGAAGGTTTTGGAGAGAGTGAAGAAGCAAACTAGATCAGCATCCTCTCCAATATAGGAACCTGCAGCTCAGCTCAAATAAAAAAACTTGCCGAAATACTTGTGAGATCCGATTAGTACATACACAGAGATTCAGAATAACATGTATATAAACTTATAGAACATGCTGAATCTAGATCTCTAAACATGAATTAAAGGAAAGAGATGGCCAATAAACATATTGAAAAGAACCTTTCCTATCAATATTATAATAAGCTTATTATCAATCTTAGCAATGAATCCACAAGCAATCAGCAAATTATGAACATAGATACAGGTTACCTTAGTAAAAAATGGCAATGATCATCCACACATACAATGGCATAACACCGTCTTGCCTCCAAATATTCTCTTTATTTGAAATGAACAATAAAAACAGCACAATAGCAGCAACACCTCAATCCCAGTTCTAACTAGCTTGGAAGAGGAGGCTTATGCTTGGATATATACAAAAACTAGGAGATCCAACCCAGGGGGGCACAAATCCCAAGGAGATAGACCAAATCAGCTGATGGAGAGTCAATCAATGCAGATTTGAAGCTTAATTGAGCTAGATCTGAGTCTCACTTAGTGCAATTGTCAATCGAAGAGATGATCTGATTGACGCCTCAACCTATTGATTGAAGCATCCACCAAAACTCATCCAGATGAGCCAAAACATGTGGCGGAGAGAGGGAGGGTGAAATTCCCCATAAAGGATGTTGAAGATCAACTTTGGATCTGATTTGATCACCTCCTTCAGTCAAGGATTTGTAAGATCTAGTAAATCTGGTTCAGATCTGACTGATTTCAATCAAATCAGCTGAGAATCCACTGATCTATGATTCTGGATTTGCTCCATTATTCATCAATTTATTAATTAAAATAATCAATAATTGATTTTTGGGGCTTTCTGACCTGAGTGATGGAAAATCACTCAAAACTAGGAAATAGTGGGTCCATGGGTTTACATGGTGCTCTTAGCTTGAAAATGAACACCTACATGACTAAAACTGATTATTTGGCCCACTTTTATTAAAAAATCAAATTTTCCAATTAAACTATTAAAAAATAGCCTAAGTTTTGTAAAATTTAAATTTTAATAAAAAACACTGAAAAAATTAAAAAAATAAAAAAAGTTGAAAAAAACTAGGGGGACTTAGACATGTTCATATGACTCGACCATGATTCCTAGCATGTTTATACATTGACACATAGACTCTAATAACCTCAATAGGCCTAAATGCCAAGCTGACCACCCCAACTTTGGAGCTATGGAGTGAAAAACTCAGAAATTATCAGTCGTTTATTCAATAACCAATAATAACCAAGGGAAAAACACCCTGGGCTAATTGGATTGACAAATAAAGTCTAAGAGACTGAGTATTTTACGACACTATCATGCTTGAACATTTATTACAATTCCCCCATGGGGTATGAACATGTGATATAGTACAACAAAGCTTCCTAGAAGTAATACTGAAGGTCTTCTAAAGTCCAAACAAGTTATCCTTGTCCGGTTCACCAGGCTCACTTGATAAAAAAACCACTAAGTACAACTTAGGTGGTAACATTCTGGCTCCAACTGTGGGATGTGTGCTCGATCTAATCTTTAAGGCAAGGAGAGGATACAAGAACACTAGAATCTCTGGTTTATAATACCCTATAAAAACATCTCAACTTGATAAGAAAAACCTCAGTAGCACAAGTTTTATAAAAAATCAAATGAACCATTAAGATGATTTATTTAAACAAAATAAATGTAACTAACTAAAAGAAGCAAAGTTTTATTATAGCTAAGTATAAAATAGAAATGCAGAAAGTAAATGCTCTCTTTCAAGGATCTTATTTTCCTACTCTAAGCATGATATAAAAAATGGTTAAGTGTAACCAGAAATCCAATGTAACCACCTAAGCATTTTGTTAACATAATTTTTTTTTCCTTGTCTTTGGTTACCAGCCAAAGTAAGGATACCTTATTCAGAAAATGCAAACCTACGTGGTGATTCAAAATGGGTGGGATGGATGGGAGATCATAGGCATGAATAATGTCATAAAAATTCTTCCCCAACTTGTATGTCCTCATGCAGGTTACTTCTATCCATGACTAGACAGGACTGATATACCAATCAAAATGATGAGGAAGACTAATTACATCATCATACTAATCATCGGGGATTATCAAATGATAACTCATTGCACAAGCCACAAGTAGCTCCAAATCATAAGGAACCTCTATATGTGAAAAATATTGCTGAGACTGATATTCCACTGACTGCATCACATCTGACTTTTCACAACACTGCTTCTCAATGTCTTCATTATTGATACCCTTGTGCGGCTCTGCATGATATGACTCTGAATGATCACATGAAAATTCTGAATGCTCCTCTTCCATACTAAGGTTTTCCAAGGTCTCTAGATCCATGCTTCCCTCTATGGAAGTATAGTAGATTGGACTTCCACAAATTTCTAAATAGACACTCCCCTTACTGGATATAGCATAGATAGGATTCTTAATAAGATATCCACAAAAATCCCAATAGTCATCACCATCATCTATGTTAGATGTGATGGATTTCCCATTGGAGATATCAAGTTCCGATATCAAGTTTTCTTTGTCTTCATTACTGATATTGATATATGGCTCAGATTGATCATGCAGATAACCTGCATGCTCCTTTTTTATATCAAAATTTCCCAAGGCCACATGGTCCATGCTCTCTCCTTTAGATATGCCATAGATAGAAAAATCAACAAAACCATCAAAAGTTTATGGTTCATTATTTTCCTCTTTATTCATGTCATAGACCGGATTTTCCATGAATGTCTAGGACTCCTCATCAACATCTTTGTTGGGGATAAGGGAGTCTTTGTCACTTGTATCATACTCCAAGCTATATTTGTCCTCATTTTCATACTCATCTTCTTTAGAGAAAAGGTCACAAGGTAGTAAACCTTCCATACTGTCATCATTATATGGAGAACACATTGGAGTCCCATCATGTATATTACAGTTTTCATCATAAGTTTCACTATAATATTCTGCAATGGTTTCATCCTCATGCTTGTACTATTTAGATGGTGACAAAGGGTAGGCCTAGCCTACCATGTATATATGATTAGGCTCGCTTGAAGTTGTTTCCTGATTATTGACCTCAGGAAGTCCATGTTCCATGACTTGATTTGCAACATAACAAGTGCTTTCTTGGTGGAATTGTTCATAGGGTATACACCATGGAATTACTTCTTCTACCATGTTAGCTGAGTCTAACTGGTTTGGAATCCTAGGCTTTTGCTAAGGAAAATTATCTTGATACATCTGATTCTGCTTGGGCTAAAAGTTCCTAGGTCCATTATTCCTTTCCATTGTGATCAATCTATTATGAATGTGATTCAAGTGTGCAGAATGATTGGCCATTAGTTGGTTTTGACTAGTAACCAAGTCTTTTATCATGTATGTTATTTTTTCTATGGGAACTTTAGAGGCTCCCTTTTCTTCTGGTTCAACATCTTTTCCCTTTTCTTTGTTGTATGAAGTGTTTTCCATAGTGTAACCTGGAATGTTGAATTTTCCTAAAGACTGCATATTCTTTTCTATTTTCTTGGCCAATTCCAAAGCATTTTTTAGATTGGTCAGCTCTTTGTCTCTTAACTGGTACCTCAAATCAGCAGTGAAATATTTGATGTAAGATATGAGGATGGCATAATCCTTTGGCTTGATTTCATTAGGGAGGTCCGCAACCACATGCCTAAACTTAGTGTTAAATTCATCCATGGTTTCATTCTCCATCTTCTTTATGTTATGAAGGGCAGCAAGAAGATATCTTGGTTCTTTATTTTACCCCCATTTCTTCTTAAAACCCTCTAGGAATTCACTAAGAGTTTTATATGAATCATCATCTAGGTCGAAGTACCATTCTTTAGCACCATATTCTAAGGATAAAGCAAAGAGCTTCATTTTGACATCGTCATGGTCATGGGCAACATCATTGCAATAACTGACTAGGTGCTTTTCAAACTTTCGAAGGTGAGACTTGGTAGTGATGGAATCATTGCCCTGAAATATGGGGAGCTTCTTGATAGCATCTTTTGGAATGGCATGGGGAGCACCTGCTAGTTGAGAAAAGTCAAGGGGTTTGAATAATTCCTTCATTTCTTGAGATTGGTGAACATGACTCTCTACACATATGTGATGGATATCTAAGAGGGATTGGTCTCGTAAATATTCAAGGTTTCTACGAGAAGTCTGCCTATTCAATCTTTCCCTAATAAACCTTTCGGGATTAGGGAGAGGATTGAATAATTAATGGTGGTTTCTTTGGGTAGAAATTCTTGGAGGGATGTTAGACAGTGGAGTCGCCAGATGGATCGAGTTTTATTTTTTATTTTTTTTAAAAACTAGATCAATCAAAAGTTTTTATCTTTTTAGTTGTTTAGAAAAAAGTTAAGCTAAGTCATACTCGGGAATAAACAGATTTATCCCTGGCAGTGGCACCAAACCGTGTTGCTTCCTTTCACACACCTCGGTCATGTGGCAGAAATCTTCAAGCCACTCGGTGTGTCCTTGGGGGCAAGTCTTGAACCAAGGCTATCACCTTGTTCTTGACTCCTCCGTTTAGGCTCAACTCCTAACGAAGCCAAGGGGGTAGACCTTATTAAGTTACTAAGGATAATTACTTAGTATTGTGATGTTAAACTAAATGAATTACTTAGGAGTTTGAAATTTAACCAAAAACAACCATAGATGACAAGATACAAAATGAGCACATGAAAGCACAATACTGAGACACAATATATATATATATATATAGCAAGAAAATAACCAGTGCCTTAAAATGGAGTCAAAATAAAATCAATGTACTTGCATGTGCTTGGAGTGAATTTTTTTCAATTGCCTCTTGGTACATTTTAAGTTTATATGAAATATGAGTTGATTAAAATTAGGTGAGGGGGTGGACTCCAGATATACCTGAGAGTACTTGGAGTATGTCTAAAACTAAACCTTCACAGCTACCCGCAAGGAATATGTGGGCTGAATGGAGTCTCTAGGGCTATTGTTCATAACTCACCAGTTAGGGTCTGACAGATATTGGCACCCCGAGGTCACGTTTCAGAAGTTCCTGCTTCCTTTGGGTATTTTACCACCGTAATGGTTTGATCTATGTGTTGAATTTTCACCTGATGGTTTGTCAATTTGGGAGAGTGAATCCTAATTATACTAGTCACACAAATGCTTTTGATATAGCTTGACTGATTGGATGAACCACATCCAAGGGCAGAGCATACACACCAGAGTCTTGTCAATTTTAGTAAATTTTGAGATGGATGTTCTTGTTAAAAGGAAAACCCTCCAGAAACCTCTTTCAGTCCAAGTGGACCTAAATCGGGGAATCAAGGAGGGATTGATTTTATTATGGTTACTAAAACAAGTGATGATAGCAAATGAAACATAAAAATATAAGCAAACCACAATTTTCTAATTAGACTACCACGAACCTTTCTTCACCTTTCTTCTCAAAAGGAGGCTCGTGGGGTAAGTATTAAAGTTACTTTGAAACCAATAGAAATGGAATATGGAATTGATTTTAAATCAAAGTATACTACCTTGCATATTAATACTATGCTATATTGAAAAAAGATGAACGAAAAGCAAAAATGACATGGACGCAAATCCCCCCAAGGGGGATGGGGAATGGGATAGAAAGAGCCTATTCAAAATTATTTTTATTACCAGTGGTTACAATATCATAAAAATGATATAATTCCTCTTGATTCTTATATAGAATGAAACCAAGAGCTTACAAAGTGCAAAAATTAACGATTTCAATCAAAAGGGGAGACCCCTGGGGGGATTCATAAGGCCCAAAAGTCACTTTCGAGCAGCAACTCCTCATTTTTTCTGTTATACCTGATAAAAAACAACAATATTATTAGACTTAAATATTCCCAAAATCACTCTGAAAGTACCTTTGGGTCAGCTTACTTTTAACCATAAAAAAGCTAAGTAAAAACTAGTTAAAAAAGGTAAAAAGGGAACCAAGGAAAGCAAGATTTCCTTGGGATCTTAGATTGCCTTTTTGGAAGCCAATATGGTGTGCAATGATTGATATATTTATATTTTATAACAGCAAATAGAAATATAATGCATGCAATCTACCAATTTTCTTTAAAATTCCATGCAAAAAGGACAATTTCCCTAAAGCTAGATCTAGAATGCTTATGCAATCTTTTAAGAGCAAGATCTAGAATATGGGTTTTGAGAAGATATATCTATGTTAAATTTGCTTTTAAGATGATATATCTAAACAATATCAAAGCTATGAACAAAGTAACCGGGTAAAAGTATTGATTTTGAAGGAGGAAGAGGAGGAGAGAAATGCTGGTAGCCTTGAAGATCCACCATGGAGCTTTGAGGTGAAATGTCAAGGGACTATGCCTTTGGAAGGTTTTGGAGAGAGTGAAGAAGCAAAATAGATCAGCATCCTCTCCAATCTAGGAACCTACAGCTCAGCTCAAATAAAAAAACTCACCGAAATACTTGTGAGATCCGATTAGTACATACATAGAGATTCATAATAACATGCATATAAACTTATAGAACACACTGAATCTATATCTCTAAACATGAATCAAAGGAAAGAGATGGCCAATAAACTTATTGAAAAGCACCTTTCCTATCAAGATTATAATAAGCTTATTATCAATCTTAGCAATGAATCCATAATCAATCAGCAAATTATGAACATAGATACAGGTTACCTTAGTAAAAAATGGCAATGATCATCCAAACATACAATGGCATAACATCATCTTGCCTCCAAATCTTCTCTTTATTTCAAATGAACAATAACAATAGTACAATAGAAGCAGCACCTCAATCCTAGTTCTAACTAGCTTGGAAGAGGAGGATTATGCTTGGATATATACAAAAACTAGGAGATCGAGCCTACGGGGGCACAAATCCTAAGGAGATAGACCAACTCAGCTGATGGAGAGTCAATCAATGCAGATATGAAGCTGAACTGAGCCAGATCTGAGTCTCACTGAGTGCAATTGTCAATCGGAGAGCTGATATAATTGACACCTCAACCTGTTGACTGAAGCATCCACCAAAACTCATCCAAATGATCCAAACATGTGGAGGAGAGAGGGAGGGCAAAATTCCCCATAAAGGATGCTTAAGATCAACTTTGGATCTGATTTGATCACCTCCTTCAGTCAAGGGTTTGTCAGATCCAGTCAATCTGTTTCATATCTAACTGATTTCAATCAAATCAGCTAGGAATACACTGATCTATGATTCTAGATTTGATCCATTATTCATCAATTTATTAATTAAAATAATCAGTAATTGATTTTTGGGGCTTTCTAACCTGAGTGATGGAAAATCACTCAAAACTAGGAAATAGTGGGTCCATGGGTTTACATGGTGCTCTTAGCTTGAAAATGAATACCTACATGACTGAAACTGATTATTTAGCCCACTTTTGTTACAATATCAAATTTTCCAATTAAACTATTAAAAAATAGCCTAAGTTTTGGAAAAAATAAATTTTAATAAAAAACACTAAAAAAATTAAAAAAGAAAAGTTGAAAAATTCTAGGGGGACTTAGACATGTTCATATGACTCAAACATGATGCCTAGCATGTTTATACATTGACACATAGACTCTAATAACCTCAATAGGCCTAAATGCCAAGCTAACCACCACAATTTTGGAGGTATGGAGTGGAAAAATCAGAAATTATCAGTCGTTTATTCAACAACCAATAATAACCAAGGGAAAAAAACACCATGGGCTGATCGGATTGACAAATAAATTCTAAGAGACCGAGTATTTTACAGACACTATCATGCTAGAACATTTATTACAATTCCCCCATGGGGTATGAACATGTGATATAGTACAACAAAGCTTCCCAGAAGTAAGACTAAAGGTCTTCTAAAGTCCAAACAAGTTATCCTTGTCTGGTTCACTAGGCTCACTTGATAAAAAACCACTAAGTACAACTTAGGTGGTAACATCCCACAATGAACTGGAATTCCGAGGCCCTAACCACCAACTGCTTCTTCTGACTTGTAGAAAGGTGCTTCGGTCCGATTCGTGTCACTAAAATATGAATTATTTGATCATAATAATCATCAACCAGGTCAACTCTAAATAACTGCACATCTAGTAGTCCGTATCCAATGTTTGTAGGTTTCTCACCTGTCTCAATTTGGGATAAATGATCTGGGCCCACATTCAAGCGACCTAGATTCACAATTATCTCAAAATCAAACTCCTAAAAGTGAAGTATCCAGCGACATATCTCCGCCCCAACACAGTCTTATTGAGTAGGTATTTAAAAGTAGAATGATCCATAAAAATATTGAAATGGCCACCCAATAGGTAATTCCTAAACTTTTGTAGTACATATACCATCGCCAGACCTTCTCTCTCTGTGGTCATATAGTTTTTCTCTGTTAAAATATTGTAACTTCGAAGAATATTCTATATGTATCTTTTTGTGGTCCCCGATGGTCCTACCGGGAGAACCACTTGTATTTCATTGTACCCCGATGCTTCTAATCAGAAGAACTAATAAGAGTCATGAGGTAGTCCCCTCTAATTGTAAAGGTGGGTCATCAGCACCCCAGTGTGGTTACTTGAGCCTACATGTGTAACTCAAGCCTACATATCAAATGAGTTAACTTAAGTGAATGGATGAATATAAATAGAGGTGTAGTACTCCTCATTTGTGACACACACTCTCACTTGTATAGCGCATTAGTGGAGAAGAGAAGTAGCTAGAGAAGGAGGAGGATCAAGCTTTGATCTCCTTGTTGGTTTTATCTTTTATCTTTTTGGGGAATCTATATTGAGGAATATTTTGCTGGGTTTTTCCCTTTAGGGTTTTCCCAGGATAAATATTTGTGTTCCTTTTGTATGGTTGTGCTTGTCTATCTCTCAGTGATCCTGTTTATATGCTTTTGTCATGAAAATGAAATGAAATACTAATGTCTTAGCTAAGCATATGGAAATTTAACATGGTATCAGAGCTAACCTGAGAAGAAGACATTGTGAAACTACAGAAGCTAGGTATTCTTAATTTTTGGGTCTCTATCCTCAATCCATCAGCAAAAGTATGCTAGGATGACTCTCCATTGAAGGGCGCATCTTTCTGTCAAAGCGAAATTCGATTCTGAGCATTTTCAGTTTTCAATGTGGAAATTAGGGATTTATACAGAAGAGGAATTTTTGAGTGATACCAGCATAGGATTTTTCTCCTCATCAAAACCGAATTTTAGAGACCTGGATCAAGAAATTTGGTTGGGTGAAACTCTGGGAAAGTCAAACCCTAGTTTGACCCCGAGCTAGAAAAACCCTAAATACTAAAACTGCTACATTTTGGTACATTTTCTATATTATGATATTTAAGAAGGATCAGGAGCTGAAACTTTCAGGGGCCGAATATAAAATCCTAATGAACACTGTGTCCAAACTTCATCCTTCGATTCGCTGTATTCTAGGAGATATGTTCTCTCCAAGTTAGGGTTCCAGCCTCTTCCAGAATTCATCCCTAAACAGTACACCTGGGGAGAATTGCAATATGTTGGGATACAGAGATCCAAATGGAATTACTTAAAATTTTACAGAAAGGGAACAAACATTAATTTCGGTGGTCTGAATATTAGACTCAGAAAATGAACCAGTGACACATGGCATGCCGTACAACTTTGCTGTTCTGAACAGTCCTGTAACAGGTCACCTTGGGAAAATGATCATAAATCCCAAATGGTGAAACCAATTTTGATGAAACCTATGGTGTTGGATCAGTAACATGCGAGGTTACACTAGTACAACATTTCAGACATAGAGGAACAAAAATTTCGGAGATATCATAGAAACAGTAACATGAATTTCTGCTGAAGAAATTGGAAAATTAGGGCTTCCTGTTCCGGGAGCTTCCCTCCACTGTTTTCAGAAATGGAGTACATTGGACAGCTCCATTTTAAGATATATATCTATCTAGCCAATCATATCTAAAATATTCCAATTTTTTGAAATTAGGTTTTTTGTGACAAACCCTAGATCAGCCAGCTCCAGAACTAGGACAGACACCTCAAATCGGTAAGATCTAATCCTTTGCTATGTTCATTTCAGGTTCTCATTTCAAACTGATCTATGACATCAGCTTGATGATAAGCTTGGTGAGGTTGACAAATTCCAAGCCTAGAAGTATATGATATCTCTGAATAAAATGGATTGGACACCTACATGAGCATAGAGGTTCCAGTTTTAGAGGGAGATGAGGCTAGAAGCCTTTCTCAAGAAGAACTTGGTCAAATCCCAGAAGATCATTGATGATTCAGTTACGAATCAACTTGTACTACAAGTGTCTTCCCTAAAGACATCGATGAGGTTTGATTCCTTGACCAAGCTATTTGAAGGGAAGAACATAGATCAGAATATGACCTTAAGAAACCAGCTGAAGAATGTGAAGATCCAGAATGCAGAGACCATGCAGTCATAAGGATCTCTCAAATCAAAGAACAACTTCAAGCGGGGAAAGAAGAAGTAAAGAATGCAGAAGTGGTGATGGCCACCTTGAATGGCCTCCCAATATCATAGAATTCATTCATTTAAGAAATGTGTTCCAGAAGGAAGTGATTACTTTCAGCAGACTTTGGGAAGAAGAAGAAGCTCGTCTCTGAAGATCAAGCTCTCATCTTCCAAAGAATATCCCTCAATCAATGAGGAATATGAAGATCTCAACTCTTTAAGAACTTCTTATCCACCTCAAAATTTGGATAAGAAACGATGCTATCATGAATGAAGAAGATGATGAAGCTGAAGACTCAAGGAGTATACCCATGAAACAAATAAAGATAAGTATTCAATTGTCATTTCATGATATTGTTTTGTTATACATTTGATTATATTCAGTTGATGTATTTTTTGCATACTGCTAATATGCATGTGATGGGTAAGTAGCTCATGGTGCTATACAACTCTCCATTGCTACTTATCAAACCTCTTTGCTGACATATTGGATTAATGCACAATCTCAATAATGTCATGGTAGAGATGGAAGGCATCTAGAAAGTTTATGTGAGATATGGATGAATGTTGTATTGACTAAACAGTTGCATGATGCATAAGAATTTGTCATTATGCATATGTTTTATGAAATAGTTCTAACCATGCAACTGGTGCATTTGAATTGTAGGAAAGGTCATGAACAACCTCCTACAAGAAAAGAAGGATGAGACTTGTTCCAAAGAACAAGTGACGTCAATTCAAGATCCAGTCCAATAAACATGAATCTGAAGCTCCCAGGGTCAGAGACGCCATGACGGAAGAAAGAGCTTCAAAGAGTGGTAGATCCACCTTGAAGGATGAATACCACCATGGGTACAAGAGAAAACTCAAGATGAAGAAAAGAATACTTTGAAAGAAGCTATGATCAAAGAATAATAGTTGATCATGGGGAATGATGTATACGATATGATGGAACAAGTGTACAAAGCAAGGTTCATGATTCTCCCCAGAAAGAATAGACTATGACATGACATACTCTATTGAATAGTATATATCAAGCATAGAACCGCCTATATAGAATGAAGAGGGAAGATGATACTCCACTTCAGGGGGAGTGACTACAGAAAATTATATCCGAGTCCGATGTGGTACGACATGATGGATAGATTTGTGATGGATCGAGACTTTACCAAGAGTAAAGTGGGTTCCAACCTTCAAGGTTGAATGCAGAAGACTAGGATATGTTGATGACCTGAGAAGACAAACTCATAAAAGATGTTGTGATACTAGAATGATGTTTGGGATATAGTACTCAAACCAGAAAGCAAGAATGTGGTATCTTCCAAATGGATTTGCAAGATAAGATATGTTGCTGATAGAAGTAAGGTAAGAGTTGTGGCTAGAGGTTTCTATCAGAAATAGGGAATTAATTATGAAGAGACACTTACTCCAGGAAGCAAGGTACATTTCCTTCAAAACTATCATGGTAGTTTCTTCCATGATGAAGTAAAGACAAGCCTTCCTTAATGGTATGATTGAGGAAGAGTTTTACATTGAATAGTCATGAGGATTTGAAGTTGAAGACAGAAGGAATCAAGTATGCAAGTTGAAGAAGGCCCTCTATGGCCTGAAGAAAGATCCTAGATCTTGGTATGGAAGAATAGATAGTTTCTTGATGAGCATGGGCTTTGCCAAGAGTAAAGTCAATCCTAACCTTTCCTGCAAGGTTGTAGAAGATGTACCTATCATTCTATTACTATACGTGGATGACTTATTCTTGATAGGGAATGAGAAACAGATCATGGAAAGCAAGAAGAAACTAGCAGAAGAATTTGAGATGAAAAACCTTGGGTTAATGCATTATTTCCTAGGTTTGGAAGTATGGCAAAGTTCAAAAGGAATCTTTCTCAACCAGGGAAAGTATGTGGTAGAGATATTGAAGAGATTCAATATGTTGAAATGCAAAGTCATGGCCACACCCATGGACTCCAACCTGAAGCTATTAGTTGATGACTCATTAGAGTTAGTAGATGTGACTCACTACAGACATTCCATTGGGTCATTGATGTACTTAACAAATACCAGACCATACATTTGTTTTGCTGTGAACACCTTAAGTCAATATCTTGTTCAACCAAGACGGGTTCACCTAGTAGCTACAAAACATGTGATGAGATATCTAAAAGGGACTATAGAATTTGGTATATACTATGATGGTAGCCATGAGTATAGATTGTATGGATACATAGATGCAAATTGGGTTGGAAGTATCTCAGATAGGAAAAGCACATCAGGCATATGCTTTTGTTTATGAGTTCATGGTTTAGCAGGAAATAGTCCAGTGTTTCTCTTAGCACGGTTGAAGCAGAATGCATAGCAGATTGCTCTACTAAGTTGTGAAGCCATATGGCTTCAGAAGCTGATATCAGGTCTCTTTGACCTGAAGATGGACACAAGAATGATTCTATGTGATAACCACAGTTATGATGACAAAGAACCATGTGTTCCACGTAACACGTAGAAATCCGGTATACAAGATAAGATGAAGATAATGATACTGTAGATGTAGATGATGGTGATTTAGTATTTCTATACTGAATATAGAGATGATGATGTTTCAGCATTCCCATATTGAAGATATAGATGATGATGATTTCAGTATTCCCATACTGAAGATATAGATGATATTTCAGTATTTACATACTGTAGATATAGATGATGGTGATTCCGTATTTCTATACTAAATATAGAGATGATGATGATTTCAGTATTTCTATACTGAAGATATAGATGATGATGATTTTAGTATTCACATACTGGAGATACAGATGGTGATAGATCAATATTTAGATATTGAATATGTAGATGATGATGGTTTGGATGATGATGTACTGATGAAGGCTCTGCCTTGAGTAGAGTTAGAACACTTTCGAGACAAGCTTGGTGTTGTTCAGAAAGACCTTCCTCGAAAGGGGGAGTAGTGATGTTGCAGTGGGATTGTATCATCCCTGGGCATTTTCCCTAAAGTGATCGAGAGACCTCGGTCCTCGAGAATGAAGAGGGATTGTATCATCCCGGTACATCTGTCCACAATAGATCCGATGACCTCGGTCCTCGAGAACGTGGTGGGATTGTATCATCCCTGGGCACTTTCCCTAATGTGATCCGGAGACCTTGGTCTTTGAGAATGAAGAGGGATTGTATCATCCTGGGACATCTGTCCATAATATATCCGGTGACCTCAGTCCTCGAGAATGTGGTAGGATTGCGTCATCCTTGGACATCGTCTTAAAGTGATAGGGAGTGATTATCCCGTAATTGTATCCAGTGACTTCGGTTGTCGAGAATGTGGTAGGATTGCATCATCCTTGGACTCAAGTCCTAAAGTGATAGGGACTGATTATCCTGTAATTGTATTTGGTGACTTCAGTCGTCGAGAATGTAGTAGGATTGCATCATCCTTGGACTCAAGTCCTAAAGTAATAGGGAGTGATTATCTCGTAATTGTATCCGGTGACTTCGGTCATCGAGAATGTGGTAGGATTGCATCATCCTTGGACTCAAGTCCTAAAGTGATAGGGAGTGATTATCCCATAATTGTATCTAGTGACTTCGGTCATCGAGAATGTGGTAGGATTGCATCATCCTTGGACATAGTCCTAAAGTGATAGGGACTGATTCTCCCGTAATCAATCTGGTAACTTCAGTTGTTGAGAATGTGGTGGGATTGTATCATCCTTGGACTTTAAGTCGAAAAATGATCCAAATACTTTTTGTCTTTGAGTTGTGGATTGCAGGTTGTTGATGATGATGATGATGACATACTGATAGAAAGATCAGAGTATGATGATGATTACATACTGATCGAAAGCTCAGAGTATGATGATGATGACGTACTGATCGAAAGATCAGAGTATGATGATGATGTTTCTGATCGAAAGATCAGAATGTGATGATGATTATGATCGACAAATCAGAATATGATGATGATGATGTTGCTACTGATCAAAAGGGAAAAGTGTTGATGATGATATTGCTGATCAAGAGATCAAAGTACTGAAGATATTGCTGCTGATCGAAAGGTCAAGGTGCTGAAGATGTTGTTGCTGATTGAGAAGCCAAAATGCTGAAGATGTTGCTGATCAAAAGAACAAAATGCTGAAGATGTTGTTGCTGATCAAAAAATCAAAATGCTGAAGATGTTGCTGATCGAAAGGTCAAGGTGCTGAAGATGTTGTTGCTGATCAAAAAGTCAAAGTGCTGAAGATGTTGCTGATCGAAAGGTCCAAGTGTTGAAGATGTCATTGCTAATTGAAAGACCAAAATGCTGAAGATGTTGCTGATCAAAGACTGAAGATGTTGCTGACGATAAAGACTGAGGATTGAAGATGAAGACTACATGATGTTGAAAAGCTTCCAATGATTTGTAGATGTGTTACCCTGCTAATGTTGATGATGTCCCCTATCTCTACTCTTGTTGTTGATGATGTTGTTGTAGAATACCCTTCTCGTTAAGGAGGAGTGTTGAAATATTGTAACTTCAAAGAATATTCTATATGTATCTTTTTGTGGTCCCCGACGGTCCTACCGGGAGAACCACTTGTATTTCATTGTACCCCGATGCTTCTAATAGGAAGAACTAATAAGAGTCATGAGGTAGTCCCCTCTAATTGTAAAGGTGGGTCATCAGCACCCCAGTGTGGTTACTTGAGCCTACATGTGTAACTCGAGCCTACATGATTTAACTCGAGCCTACATGTCAAATGAGTTAACTTAAGTGAACGGATGAATATAAATAGAGGTGTAGTGCTCCTAATTTGTGACACACACTCTCACTTGTATAGTGCATTAGTGGAGAAGAGAAGTAGCTGGAGAAGGAGGAGGATCAAGCTTTGATCTCCTTGTTGGTTTTATCTTTTATCTTTTTGGGGGATCTATATTGAGGAAGCTTTTGCTGGGTTTTTCCCTTTAGGGTTTTCCCAGGATAAATCTTTGTGTTCCTTTTGTATGGTTGTGCTTGTCTATCTCTCAGTGATCCTGTTTATATGCTTTTGTCATGAAAATGAAATGAAATACTAATGTCTTAGCTAAGCATATGGAAATTTAACATTCTCCACAGATGACAACTTTCGACTAGAGAAAGTGATCCGGTGATCAAGCTCTCCTTCACCTAGTTGCACGAGCACCACTCCCAACGTAATGGACGATGCATCCACATGAACATGGAACTCCTTGTTCCAATAAGGAAAAATGAGGATTGGTGTGAAATCGATCTTGAAATTTAGTGTGTCAAAGATTCCTTGACAGTATTCTCTCCATACAAATACTGCATCTTTCTTCAACAATTTATCCATAGGAGCTTTGATCACAGCATAACCTCATATGAATTTGCGATAATACCCTGTGTGCCCCAATGTCACTCTAAGCATCTTCACATTCATAGGTGGTGGAAAAATTAAAATTACCAAAATCTTTGCGGGGTCCACTAACAGTCCTTGCTTGTAAACAATGTGACCCAACAACATCTCAAAAGGTGCATAGAAAATACACTTCTTTGAGTTCAGTGTGATCTGGTGCTGTCGACATCATTCCAACATTAGTTGTAGGTTTTCCAAATGGTATTTGATCAAACCATAAACTGTCCAATCATCCGTGTAAACTTGTAGGAACTTCTAAATAAAATAATTGAATGCGGCGACAATAACCCAAGAAAATATCGCATGCACATTCTTTAGCCCAAATGGCATTACAGTGTATTGAAAACAACACCATTTAGTAACAAATATTGTCTTATGGTGATCCTCTTTTGCAATCTTGATATGGTGATAGCCAAAAAATCCATCCGTGAAAGAATACATTTTTTGACTGCCTACTCCTTCTAATACTACATCAGTGAATGGTGTCAAAAATGGATCATGCATACATGCATCATTCATTTTTCTCAAGTCGACGCAAATATGAACCTCACCCGTCTTTTTTTCCTGGACCACTATAGGACTGATCTATTCTGATTCTTTGACTGGTTCAATTATACCAGCATCCAGCATTCTGTCGAGCTCAACTTTTATTCTCTCCTTGTTTCACGGATTCAGGCGATAAAGCCGTTGCCTTATTGGTTTAGCATATGGCTTCAATGGGATATTCTTCATTTCTCCAAAATCTCCTAGTATGCCCTTCATCACAAAAAAATTCATAGAGACCAAATATTGAAATTCATGCAACATATCTGTGATCTTTGACATTGTTTCTTCATCACAGTAGTCCCCAACATTTGCAAACTTTGGGTTCTCCTCTGTCCCAATGTTGACCTTCCTAATCTTTAATGGCTGATTCATTGGATCCATTAGTACATCTAGTGCTGGGACATCCTGACTCCCTTCTGTTTTAGGACTATTGATATTGTTGATGTATTTATAACTTTGGAATGTATTCACTTGTATATCTTATGGATTATACCCTGATGTTTATTCTGGTAAGTATCTATAATGTAATTGATTCATGTCATGCCCTGATGTTTCGATCAGGAGATTCAATAATGTAAACAAGTCATGTAAAGTCATTGAGGTTAACCCTCCATTGTAAGTCGAGGAAATAGTCCCAAAAATTGTGTCAAGGTTAACCTTCGTTGATTGGAGGGCAAAGTCCCCACAGTTGTGGGGCACTAGGGTTATTAGACTCTCCTAGAGATGTCGGCCCTAGTTGAAGTGGACATTAAGTGAATGAAAGAATATAAATAGAGAGTGAGCCTCTCTATTTATCACACACACACTCACTCATTGGGGCACATGAGTGAGAGAGGAGAATATCTCCCAAGTGAGAGAGAGAGAACAACTGTGGAGATCATCTTTTCTGTCTTTGGTTTTTTACTGCTGCCATTGGTGCTTATTCTATCTCTAAGGAAGTTACAGGGTTTTCTCCTTTATAGTTTACTTGAGGAAAATTATTTTTGTATCTTGTATCTTGTGTTTATTGTTGTGCATGTTATTCTCTCAGATAAGATCCTAAGATCATATTGCTTAAATGATAAAAATCTAACATGGTATCAGAGCTAACCTGAGAAGAAGAAATTGTGCAGCTGCAGAAGCTATGGATTCTTACTTTTTGGGTCTCTCTCGACAATTCATCAGCAAAATAAGGCTAGTATTACTCTCCATTGAAGGGCACATCTTTCTATCGAAGCAGAATTTGATTCCGGGCATTTTCAATTTTTGGTGCTGGAAATTAGGGATTTTTACAGAAATGGAATTTTTGAGTTAGCCCAGCATAGGATTTCTCTCCTCATCAAAATCAAATTTTAGAGACATGGGTCAATAATTTCGATTGGGTGAAACTCTAGGAAAGTCAAACCCTAGTTTGACTTCAAGCCTAAAAAACCCTAAAATACTAAAACTAATAAGCTTTGGTAGATTCACTATATCTAGATATTGTACATGGATCAGGTGGCAAAACTATCATAGATCGAAGATAAATTCCTGATGTACACTGTGTCCACGTTTCAGTCTTAGATTCACTATATTCTAGGATATATGATTCCTCCAAGGTAGGGTTCCATCCTCTCCTAGGATTCCTCCCCAAATAGGACACCTGGGGAGAATCGCTATATCTCAAGATACAAAGGTCCAAATAACATTTCTCAAGATGTTATAGAAAGGGAATAGAATGCAATTTCTATGGTAAATGTTTTAGACCCTGAAGAGGAAATAGTGACACGTGGAAGTCCGTACAACTTTGTTATGCTAAACAGTCCTGAAATAAGTCACCCTGGGAAAACGATTATAAGACCCAATTTGTGAAAAAAATTCTGATGAAACCTATGGTGTTGGAACAAGGAAATATTAGGCTACCTTATTACAAAATTTAATAAATAGAGGAGTAGTACTTTCAAAGATACCACAGAAACAATATTAGACATTTCTGCAGAAGAAATTGGTAAACTAGGGCTTTTTGTTCTAGGAGCTTCCCTCAATTATTTTAAGAAAAGGAGTACATTGGAAAGCTCTTCTTGAAGAGGTCTATATTTCTATCTAATCATATCTGAAATATTCGAAGTTTTTAAAATTAGGGTTTCTCTGAGAAACCCTAGATCAGCTAGCTCCGGAACTAGGATAGACACCTCAAATCGTATTGGATCTCACTCGTTATTGAAGAAAATGAATTGGACACCTACATAAGTGGAGAGGTTCCAGTTCTAGAGAGAGATGAGGCTAAAATCCTTACACAAGAAGAAATTGGTCAAGGCCAAGAATATCATTGCTATTTCAATCAAGGATCACCTTATACCCCAAGTGTCTTCCCTAAAGACACCGAAAGCGATGTTTGATTCCTTGACCAAGCTATTTAAAGGAAAGAACATAAATCAAAAGATGAATTTGAGAAACCAATTGAAGAATGTGACGATCCAAAATGCTAATACCATACATTCATACTTTACAAGGGTCTCTCAAATCAAAGAACAACTTGAAGCAGTAGAAAAAGTGGAGAATGCAGAAGTTGCGATAACCACCTTGAATGGCCTCCCAGGATCATGGGATTCATTCATTCGATGAATGTGTTCTAGAAGGAACTAATTACTTTCAGTAGACTCTGTGAAGAGTGCACATAAGAAGAAGCTCGACTCATAATAAGAGAAGAGGAAATGGGATCAACTGAAGAACAAGCTCTCACTATTTAAAGAATATCCCTCAAGTGATGAGGAATATAAAGGATTGAATTCTTGAAGATCCTCTTATCCATATTGAGAATTTGGATAAGAAATGATGATGTCATGAATGAAGAAGATGATGAAGTGGAAGGCTCAAGAAGGAGTCTACCCATGAAACAAATAAAGATAAGTATTTCATTGTCATTTCATGATATTATTTTTTTATGCATTTGTTTATATTCAGTTGATGTATTTTGGATATTAGAATGTTTGCATTAATGACAGTATACTACTAATATGCATGTGATGGGTAAGTAGCTCATGGTGCTATACAGCTCTCCATTTCTACTTATCTAGAATGAAACCTCTTTGCTGACATATTGGATTAGTGCACAATCTCAATGTTGTCCTAGTAGAGATGGAAGGCATCTAGAAAGTTTTCGTGAGATATGGATGAATTTTGTATTGACTAAAATAGTTTCATGATCATGTATCTTGATGCAAAATAATTTTTCATTATGAATATAACTTATGAAATTTTTCTACCCATACAACTAATGCATTTGACTTGTAGGAAAAATCGCGTACAATCACCTACAAGAAGGATGAGACTTGTTCCGAAGAACAAGTGATGGCAGTTCAATAAATAATCCAAGAATGAAGAATAATATGATGAATGCAGCCACATCATTCATGTAGAACCTTCCAGCTATGACGAAGTAGCCAAGAAGGAAGGGAAGACTAGTTCAAGAAGAATGATGTCTAGGATGCAATATTGAGACCTGAAGGGAATTTCATAGTTCCATCATGCAGTATATGGAAACATCATGGGATACAGGGAAAGATTTGTTGCATGAGGCATAGACCATGAAGGACTTGGATATGATGCATTACTTTCTAGGCATGGAGGTGTGTACAAGGGAAGTATGCAGTAGAGATCCTGAAGAGGTTCAGGATGATGGACTGCATGGGCATAACCACACCTATGGAATCAAACCTAAAGGTATTGATTGTTGCTTCATCATAGCCGGTTGATGTCACGATGTATCATTAGATGAGTTGTTCCTTGATGTACCTGACGAATACAAGACCATATATTTGCTTTGTTGTGAACACATTGAGACATGTTCACTTGATGGTTGCAAAGCATACAGTGAGGTACTTGAAGGGTACAGTTGAACATGAGCTCAAGTATGAGGTGAATCAAAACATTAACCTAGAGGGTTATGTGGATTTAGATTGGATAGGCAGTGCCATTTATAGGAAGAGCACTTCTTGGTGTAGTAGGAAGTAGTCCTGCGTGCAACTGAGTACAACCAAGGAAAACGATGTTGCCACTTGCTATTTGGGAGGTAGCATGTTTCCTTTGAAACTACTATTTAATTTGGTTGGTTTGACTTGCATTTTGGTATGATGCAGAGAGGAGTAGTGGTCCAGATTGAGATCTCTCGAAAGAGGGAGTTCTAGCATAGTCAGTGAGACAGGTTTTCTGAGCATAAATCCTGGCAAAGCTCATAGGTTACTCAGATGTAATCAGTCCTATAGGTTGTCCTCAGATGTAATAGGTCTTGGTGAAGCTTGCAGGTTATCCTTGGATGTAATCAGCCCTGATGTGATTCTATGCTATAAATGGCTAGAGTGAAGTTTGATTACTTCAGGGAGGAACTTGGTGTTCTCCAAATCGAGGTTCCTTCCAAGAGGAAGTGATGAGTCCATGAGCCCTTTTGACATGGTGAGAGGATTTATTCCTTCCATGGTCAGATGTAAGTGCCGTGGCACTTTTTACATGGTGGAAGCTTGAGCTTCACATGGTTAGATATAAGTGTAGAGATGCTCTGATGTGATTATGGGTTGTGTTACCACATGATTAGTGCATATCCATTCTAATGTGATTGAGGGATGTGTTCCCACATGATCAGATATAAGTGCTAAAGGCCATTCTCTAGGAGAATGGAGGCACCTAGTGTTGATGTAATTGTAACTTCGGAATGTATTCATCCATATTTCTTATGTATTGTAACATGATGTTTATTCTGGGATTTATTTTAATGTATTGGAGTCATGTCATACCCTAATGTTTATTTTGGAAAGTTTCTACAATATAAAAATCATGTCAAGTCATTGTGGGTAACCATCCTATTGGTCAAGGGTTAAAGTCCCCACAGTTATGGGGCCCTAGGGTTATTAGACTATCCCAGTGAATTTTACCCTAGGTGAGTCATTATAAGTCATGGAAATAGTCCCCTCCATTATTTTAAGGATAAACCTCCTTGTTGGTCAGAGGAGGAAAAGTCCCCACAAGTTGTGGGGCACTAGGGTTATTAGACACTCCTAGAGATGTCGGTTCTAGTAAGTAATTATTAAGTGAGGCCGACATGTTGGAGTGGGATCCAAGTGAATGAAATAATATAAATAGAGAGTGAGTCTCTCTATTTATCACACACAAACTCACTCATTGGTGCACATGAGTGAGAGAGGAGAAGCTCTCTTAGTGAGAGAGAGAGAGACTGTTGCTGTCGGGAGATCATCTTACTATTTTGGGGTTTTACCTTTTGTGCTGCTTCTATCTCTGAGGAAGTTGCAGGGTTTTATCCTTTATGGTTTCCCTGAGGAAAATTATTTGTGTCTCTTGTCTCTTGTGTTGTACTTGTGTTTTATTGATGTGCATGTTATTCTCTCAGTTAAAGATCCTAAGATCATAATGGTAGCTTAAATGATAAAAATCTAACATGGTATCATAGCTAACCTGAGAAGAAGACATTGAGCAGCTGCAGAAGATAGGGATTCTTACTTTTTGGGTCTCTCTCCACAATCCATCAGCAAAATTATGCTAGGATGACTCTCCATTGAAGGGCGCATCTTTCTATCGAAGCAGAATTCGATTCCAAGCATTTTCAGTTTTCAGTGTGAAAATTAGGGCTTTCTATAGAAGAGGAATTTTTGAGTGAGACCAGCATAGGATTGATATCCTCATCAAAACCGAATTTTAGAGACCTAGATCAATTTTTTTGGTTGGGTGAAACTCCATGAAATTCAAACCCTAGTTTGACCCCGAGCTAGAAAAACCCTAAATACCAAAAAATGCTAAGTTTTGGTACATTCTCTATATCCTAATATTGGTGAAGGTTCAGGAGCTGAAGATTTCATATGCCAAATATAATATCCATATTTACACTATGTACAAAATTTAGCCTCAGATTCTCTATATTCTGGGAGATACGATTCCTCCAAGTTAGGGTTCCAGCCTCTTCCATAATTCATCCCTAAACAGGACACCTGGGGAGAATTGTTATATCTTGGGATACACAAGTCCAAACTAGATTTTTGAAGATGTTCCAAAAATGGCATGGAATTTAATCTCTAGGGTCCAAATTTTAGACCCATAAGATGAAACAAAGACATGTGGTAGTTCGTACAACTTCGTTGTTTGGAACAGTCCTGTAATAGGTCACCTTGGGAAAAAGGATAATAAATCCCAATTAGTGAAACCAATACTGATGAAACCTATGTGTTGGATCAGGGACATGTGATTCTACCTCTGTATGAAATTTTAGACATATAGGAGTTGTAATTTTGGAGATATCATAGAAACAGTGACATGCATTTCTGTAGAAGAAATTAGAAAACTAGGGCTTCTTGTTTCGGGAGCTTCCCTCCACTGTTTTCAGAAAAGGAGTACTTTGGATAGCTCCATTTGAAGAGATATATCTTTCTATCCAATCATATATGAAATATCCCAAGTTTTTAAAATTATTGTTTCTCTGACAAACCCTAGAACAACCAACTTTGGAACCAAGATGAACACCTCAAATTGGTAAGATCTAATCTATTGCTATTTTCATTTGAGGTTCTCATTTAAAAGTGATCTATCATATCAGCTTGATGATAAGCTTGGTGAAGTTGAAAACTTCCAAGCATGGACATATATGATCTCTCTAAAGAAATTTAATGGGACACCTACATGAGTAGAGAGGTTCCAGTTCCAGAGGGAGATGAGGCTAGAAGCCTTACACAATAAGAAATTGGTCAAGGCCAAGAAGAGCATTACTGATTCAGTCATGGATCAACTTGTACCACAAGTGTCTCCCTAAAGACACTGAAGATGTTTGATTCCTTAACCAAGCTATTTTAAGGGAAGAACATACATCAGAAGATGAAATTAAGAAACCAGTTGAAGAATGTGAAGATTCAGAATGCAGAGACAATGTAGTCATACTTTACAAGGGTCTCTCAAATCAAAGAACAACTTGAAGCGGTAAAAAAAGAAGTGAAGAATGCAGAAGTGGTGATAGCCAGCTTGAATGGACTCCCAGGATCATGGGATTCAATCATTCAAGGAATGTGTGCCATAAGGAAGTGATTACTTTCAATAGACTCTGGGAAGAAGAAGAAGCTCGACTCATATTAAGAGAAGAGAAGATGGGAGCAATTGAAGATCAAACTCTCACCATCCAAAGAATATCCCTCAAGTGATGAGGAATATGAAGAACTCAACTCTTGAAGAACCTATTATCCATCTTATCATTTGGATAAGAAATGATGCTATGATGAATGAAGAGGATGATGAAGTTGAAGGCTCAAGAAGGAGTCTACCTACGAAACAAATAAAGATAAGTATTCAATTGTAATTTCATAATATTGTTTTTTATATGCATTTGTTTATATTCAGTTGATGTATTATGCATGATATAATGTTTGCATTAATAACAGTATACTACTAATGTGCATGTGATGGGTAAGTATCTCATGGTGCTATACAAATCTTTGTTGCTACTTATCTAGAATGAAACCTCTTTGCTGACATATTGGATTAGTGAACAATCTCAATGTTATCCTGGTAGAGATGGAAGGCATATAGAAACATTTCTGTGAGATATGGATGAATGTTGTATCAGATAAAATAGTTTCATGATCATATATTTATGCATAAGAATTTGCCAGTATGAATATTCCTTCTGAAATGTTTCTAACCATACAAATGCATTTGACTTGTATGAAAGATCACATACATAATCACCTACAAGCAAAGAAGGATGAAACTTGTTCCAAAGAACAAGTGATGATAGTTCAAGATGAAGAATAATATGATGAGTGTAGTGACATCATTGATATAGAACCTTCCAGCTATGAAGAAGTAACCAAGAAGAAAGGGAAGACACGTTCAAGAAGAATGATTTCTAGGATACAGCATCGAGACCTGAAGAGAAGTTTGTAGTTCCATCATGAAGTAGATGGAAACATTGTGGGATACAAAGAAAGATTCGTAGCACGAGGCTTCTCACAAAAAGAAGGCATAGAATACAAAGAGACATTTGCAGTCAGTAAGAATTGAAACACATACATGATGAGATTGATGAAGATCTTAACCTTTGCTACAAGGTTGAAGATGAAATTCTATACACTAGATGGATACATAGAATACTAGTACCATAGGAAGCTACTTGTCACTCTGGTACATAATGTTTCAGTGCATATAGTATAAAAGACAGAGGGAGTATGATGCTTTGCTTCAAAGGGAGTGACTATAGAAGATCTAAGTTTTGACATGGTACAGTAGGATGGATAGATTACTAATGACTCTAGGCTTTACTGAGAGTAAAGCAGATTCCAACCTTTGCTTCAAGGTTGAAGGCGGAAGACCAGTGATGCTCTTGTTATGTGCCGATTCACTATTTTGTCTAGGCATGGAGGTGTGGAAGAATGCGGATGGAATCTTCCTTGGACAAAGGAAGTATGCAGTAGAGATCCTGAAGAGGTTCGGGATGATGGAATGTAAGGCCATGACCACACCTATGGCATCAAACATGAAGCTATTGAGTGATGCTTCATCAAAAATGGTTGATGCCACAATGTATTATTAGATGAGTTACCTGACAAATACGAGACCAGATATTTGTTTTGCTGTGAACACATTGAGACATGTTCACCTGATGGTTGCAAAACATGCAGTGAGGTACCTGAAAGGTACAGTTGATTATGGGCTCAAGTATGATGTGAATCAGAAGGTTAACCTGGAGGGTTATGTTGATTCAGATTGGGCAGGAAGTGCCATCGATAGGAAGAGCACTTCAGGGTGTTGCTTCAATATGGGATCAGGTGTGATCTCTTGGTTTTAGCAGGAAGCAATCCTATGTGGTACTGAGTGCATCTAAAGCAGAGTATGTCGCAACTTGTTCAGCTAGTTGTGAGGTAGTATGGATGTGGAAGCTATTGTCAGATTTATTTGATCTCTAGTTGGATGCTACTTGTATACATTGTGACAACCAAATTTTCCTGAAGTTGTTAGAGAATCCAATGTTCCAAGACAAGTCGAAGAATATCAAGATCAAGTATCAGTATATCAGGGATATGATGCAGAGGGGAGCAGTAAAGCTTCAGTATGTTGCAACGGAGGAACAAATAGCAGATGTATTGACAAATCCATTGGCTAAGGTGAAGTTTGAGTACTTTAGGGAGAAGCTTGGTGTTCTCCAGATAGAGGTTTCCTCCAAGGGAAAGTGATGAGACCCATATCCATTCTGTCATGGTTAGAGGATTAGTTCCTTCCATGGTCAGATGTAAGGTCTGCACCATTCTATCATGGTGAGAGGATTGGTTCATTCCATGTCAGATATGAGTGCTGAGATCCATAGCCATTCTGAAAAGTATGTCAGATATAAGTGCTAAGCCATTCTGTCATGGTGAGAGGATTGGTTCCTTCCATGTCAGATATGAGTGCTAATACATTCTAATATGACTGTAGGATTAGTTCCTACATGATTAGATATAATGGCTATTTCCATTCTTGGAATGGAGGTGCCTGGTCAGTTACCAGGAAAACTCAGTCTGAGACTAAGGGCCATTCTGATATGACTGTGATATGTGTTCTCATATGATCAGATATGAGTGCATGGCCATTCTGATGTGATAGAGGGATGTGTTCCCACTTGATCAGATGTAAGGGTTGAGCCATTATGTCATGGATAAAAGATTAAGTTCCTTCCATGTCAGATGTGGGTGCTGGCCAGTCTGACGAGCAGGTCAAATGTAAGGGAAACTGCCATTCTCTAGGAGAATGGAGGCACCTGGTCAATTACCAAGTAGCTCTGTCTAGTACTGGGGGCCATTCTGATATGACTGTAGGATTGGTTCCTACAAGATTAGATATGAGTTTGGAGCCCTTCCATCATTGTTGTAGGATGTGTTCCCACATGGGTGGATGTAAGTGCTGATCCTTTCCACATATAATAGTAGGTGTGTCCTATCATGCTAGTGGATGTGAGTGCTGCGCCTTTTCACAGATGGTAATAGGTGTGTCCTACCATGCTGGTGATTGTAAGTGTTGTTCCTTTTCACAGATGGTAGTAGGTGTTTCCTACCATGCTGGTGATTATAAGTGTTGTTCCTTTCCACAGATGGTAGTAGGTGTGTCCTACCATGCTGGTGGATGTGAGTGCTATGCCCTTCCACAGATGATAGTAGTTATGTCCTATCATGCTGCTGGTTGTAATTGTTGAGACTTTTAATATATGATAGTAGTTGTGTCCTATCATGCTGGTGAATGTGAGTACTGGGCCTCTCTGATATGATTATAGGATTGGTTCCTACATGATCAGATGTGAGTGTTGGGTGTGCCTTTCTAATGAGTAGGCTAGATGTAAGTGCTGGGAGGGCCATTCTGACAAGCAGGTTAGATATAAGTGCTAAATAAGACCTACATGGAGGTTGGGTATACAACAAGCATGAAAAAGGGCTAGCTCTATAGAACTTCCTGTGACGAGAAGAATCATGAGATAGCACCTGTGATGTCTAGTGATGATCCAGATCGAGTGATGATCTAGATCCAGTGATGATGCCCCATATCAAGTGATGATCTAGATCCAGTGATGATGATCCAGATCCAGTGATGATGATCTAGATCGAGTGATGATCTAGATCTAGTGAGGATGATCTAGATTGAGTGATGATTCAGATCTAGTGATGATGATATAGATTGAGCGATGATCTAGATTCAGTGATGATGATTCAGATCGAGTGATGATCCAGATCTAGATGAAGACGAATTGAAGATGAAGACGGATTGAAGACAAAGATGACGAGAAATCAATGATGATCCAGATGATACAAAGAAGAAGACTTGTGCTGATAAATTATGTCGAGAGAATACCTTCCTAGTTAAGAGGGAGTGTTGACGTAATTGTAACTTCAAAATGTATTCATCCATATTTCTTATGTATTGTAACCTAATGTTTATTTTGGGATGTATTTGTAATGTATTTGAGTCATGTCATACCCCAATGTTTATTTCAAGAAGTTTATACAATATAAAAGTTATGTCAAGTCATTGTGAGTAACCCTCTTATTGGTTAAGGGTTAAATTCCCCATAGTTATGGGGCCCTAGGTTTATTATACTATCCTAGTGAAGTTGACCCTAGGTGAGTCATTATAAGTCGGGGCAATAGTCCCCACCATTGTGTTAAGGATAAACCTCCTTGTTGGTCAGAGGAGGAAAATTCCCCACAAGTTGTGGGGCACTAGGGTTATTAGACACTCCTAGAGATGTCATCTCTAGTAAGTAATTGTTAAGTGAGGCCGACATGTTGGAGTGGGATCCAAGTGAATAGAAGAATATAAATAGAGAGCGAGTCTCTCTATTTATCACACACACACTCACTCATTGGGGCGCATGAGTGAGAGAGGAGAATCTCTCTCAGCGTGTGAGGGAGAGACTACTACTGTTGGGAGATCATCTTAATATTTTGGGGTTTTTCCTTTTGTGCTGATTCTATCTCTGAGGAAGTTGTGGGGTTTTATTCTTTATGGTTTCCCTAAGGAAAATTCTTTGTGCCTCTTGTCTCTTGTGTTGTGCTTGTGTTTTCTTACTGTGCATGTTATTCTTTCAGTTAAAGATCCTAATATCATAATGGTAGCTTGAATGATAAAAATATAACACCTAGTCAGTTACCAAGAATACTCAGCTTAGTGCAAAGAAGCCATTCTCTGGGAGAATGGAGGCATACTCAGCTTAGTGCCAAGAAGCCATTCTCTGGGAGAATGGAGGCACCTAGTCAGTTACCAGGAATACTCAACTTAGTGATGAGAGGCCATTCTCTGGGAGAATGGAGGCACCTGGTTAGTTACCAGGAATACTTAGCTTAGTGCTGAGAGGCCATTCTATGGGAGAATGGAATCACCTAGTTAGTTACTAGGAATACTCAGCATAGTGCTGAGAGGCCATTCTCTGGGAGAATGGAGGCACCTAGTCAATTACCAGGAATACTCAGCTTAGTGATGAGAGGCCATTCTCTAGGAGAATGGAGGAACCTGGTTAGTTACTAGGAATACTCAGCCTAGAGCTAAGAGCCCTGATGACATGATGAGGTTGGATGTATGTGTAGCACATTTCTGACATGATGAAGTTAGATGTAAGTGCAGAGCCCTTCTAACATGATGAGGTTGGATGTAAGTGAAGAGTGCCTTTCTGAAATGATGAGGTCAGATGTAAGTGCAGATCCTTTCTGACATGATGAGGTCAGATGTGAGTGATGGGCCTTTTTGACATGGATTTTGGATGTGTTCCTCCCATGGTCATATGTGAGTGCTGGGCATGAATTTCTGACATCGTTCATTCCATGGTCATATGTAAGATATAAGTGTTGAAGACGTTTAAGACGTTTAAGACCTACCTGGAGGATAGGCCTACAACCAATATGAAAAATGGTTAGATCTGTAGAACTTCCTATGATGAGAAGAATAAAGAGATAGCACCATTTGATTGAGATAGTGGAATCAGTGATGATAATGATGATTCAGTGATGATCTAGATCGAGTAATGATCCAAACTTGATGATGATCTTGTGATAGTCTAGATCAAGTGATGATCTAGACTTGATGATGATCCATTGATTCTCCAGATCAAGTAATGATCCAAAATTGATGATGATCCAATGACGATCCAGATGAAGTGATGATCTAGACTCGATGATGATCCAGTGATGATCTAGACTTGATGAAGATGATTTGACAATGAATATGACTTGACGATGAAGATGACTTGAAGATGAATATGACTTGAAGATGAATATGACTTGATGATGATCTAGATGATACAGAGAAGAAGACTTGTGTTGATAAATTGTGTCGAGAGAATACCTTCCTAGTTAAGAGGGAGTGTTGATGTATTTGTAACTTTGGAATGTATTCACTTGTATATCTTATGTATTGTACCCCGATTTTTATTCTGAGAAGTATCTATAATGTAATTGAGTCCTGTCATGCCCCGATGTTCCGATCGGGAGATTCAATAATGTAAACAAGCCATGTAAATTCATTGATATTAACCTTCCATTGTAAGTTGGGGCAATAGTCCTCATAGTTAAACCTCCTTGTTGATCGGAGGGAAAAGTACCCACAGTTGTGGGGCACTAGGGTTATTAGACTCTCCTAGAGACGTCAACGCTAGTAAGTAATTGTTAAGTGGGGTCGACATGTTGAAGTGGACATTAAGTGAATGAAATAATATAAATAGCGAGTGAGCATCTCTATTTATCACGCACACACTCACTCATTGGGGCACATGACTGAGAGAGGAGAAGCTCTCTCAAGTGCGATAGATAGAACAACTGTGGAGATCATATTTTCTATCTTTGGGTTTTTAATCCTGCCATTGGTGCTCATTCTATCGCTAAGGAAGTTTCAGGGTTTTCTCCTTTATGGTTTCCTTGAGGAAAATTCTTTGTGTCTCTTATCTCTTGTGTTTATTGGTGTGCATGTTATTCTCTCAGATAAGATCCTAATATCATATTTCTTAAATGATAAAAAATCTAACAGATATTCCACAGTTCATCATCATCATCTGGTCCTCTAGTCACATTTTAACATTCCATCATCGACTGCATTTGACAATCCACATGTGGATCCACTAGATAGGTGACCGAAACTACCTTCAGAACAACATCGCGGATGAGTTGAAGTGCATTGTAAACATCTGGGTTGGAATCCACAAAAATGAAGGTGTGAGTGAAGCAAACTGTTAACTCCTCCCAGGTAGAGATCTCTCTACACAACTCAATGGATACATACTAATATTGCGGCATTTCATCCAATGTGTGGAAAAAGGAATGGACCCACTCATCCTTTGGTCGCGATGCCCACAAGGTCTAACACTCAATTAGATGATCACTAGGAGTGTTTCGCCTGTCGTACCTTCCAACATGGTACACTTCTACATCTCCAAAGTGAACTATCATCAATATTTGACACTGTAACCATCTACTGATCAAATTTTTATGAGTCCGCCACCATTGTGCTAGAGTATCCTTCATCACTTCTTCCAATGCCAACAACCACTGTGGTTCTGACACCTTATCTTAGAATTTTGATAGAAACTCAGACATCTCAGGAAATCATAAAGAGCACCTCTAAAGCAGTCCACTTCCACCCTCATTTGATTCCTAGTGGCCATATGTAATCCTGTTGACCCTGCAAGTCTCATAATGGTACTAGCTAATACTTGGAGTGTGAAATCCTGGATGTCTGCTATAAGAACACTGCTACCCTTCTTCTGCGTACCCGGTGTACAGAATATGTCAACATAGTTTTGAACACTCAAGGGGTCCCCACCCCGGCCAGTGCCCTCTAGATTCACCGGTGCCCCCCATTGTGACAACTCAGCAATGAAATATATATCTTCCACGGTAAGCTCTAAGGTCTCACCTTGAAGATTGAACATCCCCATGTCATGATCCAAGTAATTGACCATGAATTCTAGTAAGCGGACATTTGCTTGTGTGGGTGATGTACAAAAGAACTTCAACAACCCACATGTCCTCAATGCTTGGATGGTGGGTGCACTTTGGAGCGCCACATGATCCATTATTTCATGCTCCCTTTCTCTCCACTCCAGCACCATATTTTTCCTAGCAAATACAAGTAATTGAGTTCAGTATTCCATAATAAAATTTTGAAAATTTTGCATATTTTTAAAGTTTTTCCCTATCATGCAGCATTCACGACTATCCATTGGGGCAGGTCGCGGATCATTTGCGGCTATCTAGTTAGACAACCCGTGAATGAAACGCGTATTTGTGACTCTTACGCTTAGCAACCCACGAATGTGCATTGCAATAGTTTGGGATGATAAAATATACTGAATTCAACATCAAATCTAATATTTGTTTGGATCAAATTGACGGGTTTAGGGTGTAGATTTACCTGAAGCTGACGGATTCCAATTATGACAGTCCAATTGTCCACAGTGATTGATCAAAGGTAGAGGGTAAACTTTCCTTTTTGGTTCAAAAAGTTCAAATGGTGAGAAATGTTTTAATTTTCAAGCTATTTATAGAAATAATATTTCATAAAGTGGGTCTTTTTATATAGTTTGAAATGTCAATTCACTAATATCACCCTTTTTGTGCCTTGGAACAGGTTTACCCACTTTTACAAAGTGTTGTTGCTTCTATAGGGTGGTTTTTTCCATTTCCAACACATGTTGGCATCTTATCACTCCACATTAACCTTAGTGTGCAACATTTCACCACGGACTATGGTATTCTAAACCATCAGTCCCTTTCCTCTACCATTGTTCTTTCGTGGCTAGGGTCCATATTTCATGAGTATCATCTTTATATGCCCTTGTCATCCTTTGGTACTCATACCGTTACTGTTTCAGGCCCAGGGGTTTCCTCATAGCTATTTTTCATGCCAAATAGAGCTTCTTTTGAATCTCTTTTTACAAGCTATCCCTTTATAGGACTCCCCACACTTATGGAGTTTCTTTAGGCCCAGGTCTGACTCCTTCAAAACACACTTGACTGCCGAGTTATCTCGTCTGTTCAAGCTTGTTAAGAATATGTGAACGGGCATCCGCATTGGTGGTAGGTTATCTCTTTCTCTGACCATGCGAAATAATACGAGAAAGGATCACTCTCTTTTCTTTTGAATTGAGAAGAGTATTCTCAGGTATAGGTTTATCACTTTTTTGGACCTGAGGGACTAAATTTATGGAAAAGGAACACCCGGTTTGAGCTGAGTTTTCTCTTTTTCATGCTCTGGACCCAAACATGAAAAATATTCCGAGTGTACTTTGTGTCTTTGTCATGCTCGTTAAACACTAAAGAACAAAGAAACGTGTTTATTGTTGTAAGCCCCATTTCTCGTAACCAAATGGATCTTTCTGAGTGATCTTGCTTTCCTTCACACTCATAAAACTCAAGCTATTCTATGCTGTTCTGGAAGGAGCGTTGGGTAGGTGGTAATTTAACCTTTTTCAGACCTCCCTGACTAAGTACGAAAAAGGTTCACCTTTTCTTCTTTGGAAGTTAAGAGAGTTCTTCTGTGGTTTGTTTTATACTTTTTCGGCCTCAGGAGACTAAATTGGACAAAAAAGGACCCCCCTGGAGTCTTCTTTGGTGTTTTCAGACTCTCTAAATGTGAAAACACCGGCTGAGCATGTACTAGTTCGGGCTCATTAAATATATGAATCAGTGACACTATCAAGCATTATTTTCCCATGTCTTCAAGCTTGTTAAAAAATGAAGAGGGAACCGATTTTACTTTCCTGGACTCGTTAAAACTTAACAGGGAAGGTAAGGAAGAAGTTTTCTCTTGTTTTCAGTAATGGCAGCATGTCATCCTTGAACATAACACTCTTTGTTTTTCAATATCCATTTTCAGTGTCCACTTGTGTTCAGCTATCACTTTGAGTTTCTTACTCCTCCTATTGTCCATTATACCTTGAGAATCTGATCATGTCTCCTACATGACAGATAAGTCTAGTTGTTCTACCTATAAGTTATACGCTGCCTTGGGTCATCTTTGTGTTGTGCTCACTGTTCAAGGACTCTTCCCAATGTCTGATCTATAGCCTGATCCCATCATTGTTATATCTGTTATCTATTTGTGTCTACCTTCTTTTACCCAGTTCCTAGTCACTCTTGTGATCTGTTGGAGGATCTGTTGCCTTCCTTATCACAGCATGGTTCTGTTTTTAGTATTTCCTGATGGCGAAGACCTAGAGTTTGATGATTGTACCTCAGGATTCACTTTCATTATTGGTGAATTCCTTTCCTTCAGTTGTCAATTATCATCTATTGGTTGACAAACTATTGAATCCTTTCCATGTTCAACTTCAGCTTACCCTTATTCACATGGCTTGGATTATACTGGTTCTTTGGGATCTTTTATGAAGACCTTAGTTCACACTTATGGACTAAGTTGCGCAAGATTATGTTCTATCAATCTACACAGCTTCCAGATCTTTGAATACTCATCATTATTGTATATTGTGGCTTCGATCCACCTTTTTAATATACGTGGTTTTATACCCGTATCATATGATGTACTCAAATATTGTAAAGGAGCTAGTGTTCCAGTAAATTGAACATAGCATCCTCAGATGTAACTTTGTATATGAAATTACTATGTATTTGTTTCAGGTACTCTCTCTACTCCATTGGATTTTTGAGTTTCTCTAGAGCTAAATATTATAATGTATTTTGGCCATTGTTCCCCTCTGACCTCACACATTAGGGGGCATCTGTTATACACCTGAATGGCACCTCTCCATCCGAGTGCTGACATCCATCAGGTTGGCACAAAAAAGGACACTTATGGATAGAGGTTTGCCCAAAACACTATAGCTTGGATTATGATGAAATACATTCCCTATATACCCAGCTGGTTACTTTGCTATTTTACCATGTTGAGATGTATTCGTGACTATTCTTTTATACAACTCGCGAGTCATTCGTGAGTCCCGGTTGATGCAAGTCGCGAATCCTTGTATTCACGGGTTTCCCTTATGATTAGTCATGAATCATTCACGGGTTTCCCTAATACATACCCATGAATGTGTCTCTTAACCTTAAAACATAAAAACATGCGCTAATGGGAGATTAGTTTAACCTATTTAACTTAATTTCCTTAACTGCTACAACTTCCCCAACCTTTGAGAACTGCCTTATTTCACTCATATAAATACAGGCCTTAGGGAGGGTGTTGGATATACACTTGGGGAGAAAAGTTATGCTGGTGGATTGTTGACAGAAGTCTTTGGAGCAGTGAAACTCAGAATCCTTTGGTTGCAGAGGAGTTCTTGTCTCAGACATTGGGTTGTAACCTTAAACTCTTTCCATTATTGATAATAAAGAGATTACTTCTTCCATATGTGTTTCATGTCTTGAGGTTTGATAAATGTTTATATTTCAGTATGATATGTGTTTTATATAACCTGCTTATATGTACATGAATCATCTTGTATCTGGAAGAGTGTTTCTTGACAGGTGAAAGAGGAGCAATCTTGAAGACTTTGGAAGTGGAACAGAGAGGAATAGGATAGCAAGGATCGACCTTCGTTTAACAAGTAAGTCCTTCTAACCCTCCTATTTCCTATTCTATACTTTAGAAGTCAGTTGTCTGCAAGTAATTGGGTATGTTGGTAACCCTAGACCTATGGTTATTAGGTGCATAATCCTGTACAACAAATCCTTCATAGACTGGTAACTCATTAGTCTCAATCATGATGTGACAGAGTGACTTTGTAATTAAACCACATTTTCTTAGCAACACCTCATGCAAGTGGTTCTATCAGTTCTCTATTGCATCATCAGAATCAGAAGACGCAGAGCTAGCGCTGTGCCAACCAAGTTCCCCTTCAGCACTCGGGTGGATGTAATATTTTGAAATGTTATATGCATGATCCCATCTCTTGAAAACTTCATCTTTCACTAGCTTGGCATACCTTCACCCTTAATTTGGATCCATCAGAGCGATGACTCTAATGTATTGATTTTCAAAGGTCATTACGCGCTTCTTAAAATTGATCACTGCCATACTTTCATTGTCCTATCAATTCCGCAATAAAGCGAAATAGGAGATGCCACCATAAATTACTTCAATGAAATCAAAATCAACATAGGTCTTCATGCCTTCAACTTCCATCGAAAGGTGCGGTACTCTCCCAATTGGTGTTACTCTGGCTTGGTTAGCCAGTAACAACTACACGAGAGACTAGCTGAATGTTGGGCTCCCCATATTTCTCCAAGTCTATCTTGTTAGGATATTAGCATCTGAGCCTGGATCCAAAATAACTCAATCTACCTCATAGTCCCCAATTTGAATATTCATGCACATTTATTTTCCAGTATTTTTCTAATGCAAAGAGTTCATTGCAGAGTCCTTCCGTCCCTTAACTGATCAACACAATAGATTCTCTATCTCAGCAAGAGCATTTAGGTCTCTTTCCAATGACAAACAACTTTCAAAGAATTTCTACAAGGTTCCATTTTGTCACGATGGTACTGCTACCAATGGTGTATCAAAAGCATTGGGCATTTCATAAATAGGTAACTTACCAGGATTCCTTTTGATCACATCACACACTTAAAAAAATGCATCTTTCTCAGCATCAATGTCAAGCTGTACCTTCTTATTCTCATCCAACCAAAATTTTGGATGTGGGATATCTTCTCCAGTTGTCACACCTCCATGAGTGATGAAAACAATGTCAACGTCCTGCGTTCTAGGCTCCGCACAGATCGTCGCAACCAGGAGCGCCTCGACTGCCAATAAATGTCAATTTCCCTAATTCTAAACCATAGAAAACACTGCATGAAAGTAAATGAATGTTCCTATGGTATAATACTATGGTACTAAGGTGTATTATGCTCTAACATCCTGGCACGACAAGCATCATATTCCTCATTCATTCCAAATTGGGGATCAGGTCTAGTTACATCTAAAAAAGGAACACTTCACTAGTCCATACCGAAAGATGAAACCTTTGTGATATGGTCCATATAGTATCCTTAAACAAATTAGAGAAAATTATTTTCATCTTGACATTATTGCATGCCTTGGCCTACATCCAATATTTAATGTAGATCTACTTTGACCATACCATGCACCCTTGTTAGAACATAATGACTTGCAGATAGCATAACCCAAAAAAATCCATCCATATTTTCAGGAACCTCTTCTTTGCGACACCATTGTGGGATGACGCATATGCCATAAAATGACAAACTCCATTCCCTTGTTTCAAGTGGCTAAATATGGACAGCTTTGCACACAAGGAAAATGGTACTATGCTACTAAAGTAGACAACAAGTTTCCTCATCTAATCGAATACACAATGGAGACCATTATTTCTTAAGGAAGGATGACTGATCCAACCAATAATTAGCGTGTTGTAAAACTTTGAAAAAGTCTAGAACTTTGAATACTTCAACTACCTTGATTGCTTTGACAAGTATGAACCTCGACATATTCGACCTTCACAAACCTCGACATGTTTTATGCTCGACATTCAACATCTTGTCATGCCTTGTCATGTCAAAGGATGTCAAACATTGACATAAGGTATCTATCTTCTAACCGTTTGTGATGGTTGAAATTTTGAACCGTTATAACGTATTTTGTAGTTGAACGTAATGGGTATTCACCCAAGCATCTTAACATTCTATATAAACTTGTACATTATTGTAACAAATAGCTAACCTTGATAAAGAATAAGTAATAATATAAATTGGTTTGAATTCTTGCATATTGTCTATGTGCATACTTTTTGTCGATATAGTGTGTTTCCTGCTTTACTTGTTTTTTTCTATGCTTCCTCCATAATAGTGCTCAACTCATTCAGTCTGGTGTTGTTCCCAGCGTGCACCTGTGAATGACCTGGATCACCATTAGTGTGTGACATGATAGTTTCCTTTGTTCCACTAGAGTGTATGTTAGCTGAAAGTACACACCTCATGTGGAGAAGAGCTGGTTCCCTAGATTTGAATGGTTCAGGTCTAGAACAAAACACAAACACCAAATTTTAAAATTCCCCTCTATCTGGTTAATCACTTGAATGAGATGCATCAATACTTCTCTCAAAGGTTTTCCTTTCTATCCTTGTAAAAGAACTTGTAAAACATGGAAAACAAAAAGAGAAACATGATAGCATACAATATAATCAACTAGATCTATGCTTGTGACCAAGGAATCAAGCAATACTTACATACAAAATAGTAAATATGGGAAAGAAAAGATATTCTTTATTAATAAATGATTGGAGAGACTACAACCTTCATTCCTTAGTGTTGAGAGTTCCTTCCAATGGATCCTTTCCTCTAACTTCACCTTTCCTCCAAAGACTCAAGAATGATTTTGACAGAGTTTGGGTATGCAACACAATTTTTCCACCTTTTCCCAATGGGGGATGATCTAGTATTTAAAGGCATGGGAGGATAGGTATGGTTGAGTATCTCATGGGTGAGGTGGATATAGGATACTAAAAGGGAGGATATCGAGCTCCAGCTGGTCCTAAACCATAGGGATGAGGCTCCACGGAGGTCAACTTTGAGAATCCTATCGAATCTTCTCTTTTTTCCTTAAAAACTCTAGCACCGCTCCTCCAATGAAGAAACCAGGTGGTGCTAAGGGGGAACTGCTTCTTGTAGTGAGGGTAGGAGTGGTGGAACCACTTCTTTCTCATGTATCAGGAGTAGTGGTTTCTTGGGTAAGGCTTTTTGTTAATGGGAGAAGAGCGGTACCAGCTTAGCATAGGGAAAAATTGCAAGGGGATAATATGAACCTTCATTTCTCTAGGGAAAACTTTGAGGGATTGGAGTAGTCAAGGGAATACCTATCTCATAACATGAGGGTGATGAGATTTTGGTATAATAGTGTACCTCAAAAATACATGAAAAATATATAAAATATCAGAAAATGGGTAGTTTGGGTGGTTTTGGTACACATCTCCTCAGTTGTAACTACTTCCTCCTCAACCCTTTCTTCTTCATTTTCTATATAAGAGAGGGAGAGGATGTTTTAGCTAATTTATCATATGGCTGGCGTTGAGGCCACCAACGTACTAGGGGTTATACAGACATATCTATGAGGTTATGCAAGCATATATTAAAGGAAAAGTTCAAAGGAAGAGAGGATGCATACCTTGTTCTAAATGTTGATCCTAGGTTGGTGCTTTTCCCAATGTTCCCCAGTTCCACTACTCGAATACCTGAAACAAGGAAATTGACCTTCTCAAAGCACCTTCAACAATTGTAAAATTTGAGAGATGAATATATATAAAGAATGAAACTTAAAGCATAAGCACAATCAAGATCATTTCTCAAGAATAATTGAAACATGCATAAAATAGATATGTGTGAGAATTTGATTCACAAATGGATCTAGGAGTGCAAGAGAATCTCATAATTCAAAGTAGTTTGCAAAAACCAACAAAAAAAGCTTGAAAGAGTAAAAATTACACACACATGTGAACACAATAGTGGATAGTATTGAACTTTCTAACATATGAATGTACTTAGATCAGAAATATATTACATTACAGAGAAATTGTGAGGCTTAGGAAGCCATTTAAGAGTGTACATGTGTCATCACAATATTTGACCTCCATCCACCTTAGGTGGACCAATTAGCTCTCGAATCACCAAAAACAGTCACAAACCATGGTCTGAATGTTGGTGAGGCATGCTGAGGAATAAATGAGTCAAAGAAAGGTATGGGTGAGAAAATAGAGGCATGGGAAGGTCTCAAGCTGAGCAATAAATGCACTAGGAGGAAAAAAATGGACTAAAGACAACACTAGCGCCCCTAGTCAAATTCATATTCCTCAAAACAAGGAATTAGTGCTCCAAGGAATTAATGAGGATGCACATGTTCTAGGTTGACTAGGTTAGAGTGCTGGTGTGTGTCTGAATTGGCCAAAATAACCTGTTCACCTCCTAGACCAATTCCCCTAAGTCTAAACCATAGCAATCAATGCATAGAAGAAAAAGAATTTGACTAAGGTATAAACTAAGGTACTAAGATGGATTGTCATTTTAAAAATATGTAAGGAAGTGAATTTTAATATTAATGAAGTTCTTGGAACAAGTACATATACCTTTTCTGATTTGGATTCCTTGAAATCTAGATTTGATCCCTCTCGCTTCTCTTCTCCAAAATAATTCCTCCTCTATCCCATATCCTCTTTTTATTGTCTATTTGGAGGAGGAGTTATGAGGTTAGGGTGGTTAAGGGAGTTGGGGTGGTTTCCAAATCGACCCCAACTACCTTGTGATTAACTGGTTTTTTATTTATAATGAGTTTTAATGGAATACATGGGTGGGAAGAGAGAAACATTTGTATGGTACGAGGATTTCCTTAAGGAAACTCGTGTATGCGACTCTTGGGATAAATATGGGGGTCATATGGATGCAAATCGCATATGATACGCTGGTTGTTGAGAGGAAATTCATGTATATATGAAAAAATCATAACTAGAATGTGTTGATTCTGGAGTAAGCAACATGTATGTTAGGTCCAAACCTCTTATAGTGTTAAGGCCCTTCTATCCATGTTTTCCTTTTTTGTGATGATGCATTAGGTATCATCACTCAGACAGATGTCACATCCCCAACCCTTACTCAGTGGAAAAGACATGACAACATCTATAAACTCGGGAAGTCTATGCCCCATGAACATAATATGAAAAAAAATTGCCTTTAAATAAAACATTCATAAGTATAAACAGATGCATAATGCAATATACAGTAATGGAGATAAAATATAAGGGATTACTTATATTTGAAATAATATTGTCCCGCAACCAGCTATGTCGCTACAACGTTCCACCCAACCATAGGCCAATGTGCTCTTTAATCTATCAACAACACTGCCACCCCCGAGCTAGGCATGATTTCCCCAAGGAATAAGGAGCACTAGAAAATTGTCCCCATAGACAAGGATACATTAAGAATCAGTCAAGCCTATTAAATTGAGCACATAGATCTGTGGACAAACACACAACTCACAGTATAGATCACATAATTTACTCAGTTATTGGAGAATGAAATAGTGCAAAAATGGCTTACAGCTATGAATTATTTTCATTAAACAAAGAGTAATTAGATAATAATTACATTGAAGTATAATGGCTTTAATAGTCACAAGCAATTCGAATCCACATGATCAAATTCAAATTGATTAGACTCTACTTGACTGTAGGTAACTAAGACCTTGTCTAAATCACTATCGGAGAACTCAATAGTTAACTGACCTTGTCTAAACCATAACCAAAGGTCATCGGAGTTCTAAAACACAACTCAAGTGTTACATTCAGTGTTGACTAAGGCTAACTAACTCTGGTAGGTGAGAAATGTGCCCTTCCAGAGTGTAGTCAAGTAAACTAAGCGCTAACTGAATGTATAGGACTAGAAATGAATGTAACTGACTCCTAGCTTAGCTTAACCAGTCATCAACTGACCTTGGTTGGTTTTGGCACTCCCAGTGGCTCTTAAATTGTAGCGATTGGTCTAGGAGGATCCTAAAATGATGTAATCAAGTGTAATTAGTGGCAGTGAGCCTCAATTAGTGTTCCCCACACTTTAGTAACTGAAACATGTGCCCCAATTAGGCCAAGTGGACCCAATGGTGTTAATGACTATAAATATATTGGATGGACTCCTGATTTAGACATGACTCCCGAATTAGACATATGACCAAATTGGACAAGGGGGGATTAATAATCCTAACACCCCCCCTAAATTCTAACTTGGAAAATTTGTGGTCCTTGGTAACTAATACCATAGGTCACCCATTACATCATGTAAATTAAAGTAACTGCTCAAAAACAAGGTGCCGGGGAAAAACCACATGGAAAAAACCCCCCCCTCTAATTAAGAAGGTTGAATCAGGATCAATATGGTTCTTCTATGCACAGGTGTCCTGGAGCCTGGAATTTGAACCTCCCCATCATTATGTCTAGAGGAATATTCCTCTTTGAAAGAAGAATGATATGCTCAACTAAATCAGAAATATAGATAGCTTCCAGATGAAGACTGGACCCATGTAGAGCAACTGAAGTCAACTAATAAGTGAGAAAAGGTTCTTGAGGATTCAGAGCATGTGAGGAACCCTCAAGAAAGTGATATGTTGCAGCCATGAACAGAAAACCATGAGTGGTAAGAACAGCCCCAAGTGTTAGGAGCAAGTGTCAAGGTGGATGCAGAAAATCTTCCTCTTTACTAGTTTTATGAGGAGATGAGCATGTGATCAATGGTAGAGAAGCATTAGGACTGTTGAGAGAGAATTATTGAGCTCCATAGTATGCTATATCTTATAAAATATCTAATGAATCACATAATAAAATATCAGCAACCTCATATGAGGAAACTAACACCAAATCCCCGTCACCAGTTTTGAAGAAAAAGTGCGGTACTTTATTTTTCACACTGGAATTGGTGAGAGAAGCTACAAGCATGAATGAAAGCTCTTGGATTTTAAAATATGAACCAAACAATATCAGATAAAAAATTAAATCAGATCTAAACAGGTTTTAAACAGATCCAAAATGGTAAAATGGAATCAAATCCCTAGCAGCAGTTTTGTAGGAGACTTGCGGTACTTGTTTCTTCACACCGTTGATGAGAACATCTACAAGCAGTACTGAAAGATTATGAATTTTATATATTAAACCAAGAAATATCATATCATATCTAAATAGGATCATATCAGATCCAATAAATTTAATATCAGATTCAAATAAATGGTTAACCAAGACGGTGGATGCACAACTTTCTTCTTCTTCAAAATTCTGAATTTTGGTGCATGCAATCCTGCAGGAATTTGCTGGAAAATATAGATCATGGGGAGAAAATGGATCACTTTGATAATATTATATTTCTTCCAAAATTTCCAAGGTATCACATATTTGCACACCAGTAGCAACATTAGAGGGAGAAAAATCAATTTTCTCTTCACTTTCAGAAGCAATTACTAGTAAATTTTGCATAGAATTCAAAGGAAAATCACCGATGAATGTTTACATGGAAGTGCAGCAGTATTTTTATTCAATATCAGATATTCAAATGTATTCCTCCATTTCATCCATATGAGGATATGAGATATCAAATATCTCATAAACTTCTGGAGCATCAGGAGAAGGAGTCACTGCATGGAGGCTGTCTTCAATTCAAATTGACTATGTAGAAGCTTCTGCTTCTTCTTCATCTTGAACAACTTCATCAGAGAGAGTGGAGGCTGATATTTTTGGATAAAGGATGCTTATGGTGCTGGATGTTCTCTCCAAAGTGCTATTATGATCCTCATCAATCATTTTCCAATCTTGTCCAGAGTTCCTGTGGATCTTTAGTAGATCTATTGAAGTAGCGCAAGCTAAGAGAAAGAGGCAGTTTCATTATTTCAAAAGATGCATCCTTTACATTTAGCTAGTAATTTTCACTCTCAAAATACTTTCTACCGAATCCATCAGACACCCAAAAGAGATCTTGTCTATTCAGAAATACAATCATCTTCACCTTCCATTCATAATAGTCTAAGGATCGGGTGAGAAGAGGAACTGATGAATTCATTTCAAAGTTGTACCTGCAAAACAAAACAAAAAGGGCACCATAAGGTTAGACAGCCTACACTTTTGGAATTTTCTTCACACCTAGCTTAGTTAATCAAGCAAGCTTGATCAACAATTTCTTTGCTTGGGGTATGAAGTGGTAAATTCTCCACTTCTGGTGCAGTGCTAGAAGGAGCATTTTTTCTCAAAAAATGATCCAATACGAGATCTGAGGAGGAGGAGTGCCTTTTCTGTCGAGGCCTTGATACCATATTAAATTGAGCACATATATCTTTGGAAAAACACATAACTCATAGGATAGATCACACAATTTACTCAGTTATTGAAGAATGAAACAATGCAAAAATGGCTTGCAGCTATGAATGCTTTTTATTAATCAAAGAGTAATTAGATAATAATTACAATGAATTACAATGGCTTTAATAGCCACAAGCAATTCGAATCCACATGAGGAAATTCAAATTGATTAGACTCTACTTGACTGTAGGTAACTAAGACCTTGTCTAAATCACTATCGAAGGACTCAATAGTTAAATGACCTTGTATAAACCATAACCAGAGTTCATCGAAGTTCTAAAACACAACTCAAGTGTTACATTCAGTGTTGGCTAAGGCTAACTGACTGTGGTAGGTGAGAAATGTGCCCCTCCTGAGTGCAGTCAAGTGAAACTCGCCCTAACTGAATTTATAGGACTAGAACTGAATATAACTGACTCCTAACTTAGCTTAACTAGTCATCAACTGAACTTGGCTGGTTTCAGTACTCCCAGTGGCTCCTAAATTGTAGGGATTGGTCTAGGAGGCTCCTAAACTGATGCAATCAAGTGCAATCAGTGGTAGTGAGCCTCAATTAGTGTTCCCCACACTTTAGTAACTGAAACATGTGCCCCAATTAGGCCAAGTGTACCCAATGGTGTTGATGAATATAAATAGAATGGATGGACTCCCAATTTAGACATGACTCCTGATTTAGACATATGACCAAATTGGACAAGGGAGGATTAATAGTCCTAACACCCCCCTTAAATGCTAACTTGGACAATCTATGGGCCCTGGTAACTAAGACCATAGGTCACCCATTATATCAAGTAAATTAAAGTAACTGTTCAAAAACAAGGTGCCGGGGAAAAAACACATGGAAACCAC